>CAUJRU010000145.1:1200000-1502140 GCA_963277665.1 Viscum album
TTATTGGGGTTTCTTAGTGCTTCTTGGGGTTTGTTAGGGCTTTTTATGGTTTGTTAGAGTTTTTTAGGGTTTTTTATGTTTTTAGGTCTTTTTAGGGTTTGTTAGGGTTTGTTAGACTTTGTTAGGGTTTGTTAGGGTTTGTAAGGTTTTGTTAGTTCTTGTTAGGGTTTGTTAGGGTTTTGTGTGGTTTTTAATGTTTTTTAATGTTTATGGGGTTATTAATGGATTGTTAGGTTTATTTAGTTGTTCATGGTTGTCACAGAAGTGTAGAGCTAGTTGCAAGCTTCAATTTGACATGTGGTAGAGGTGAAACGGACACCCGTAGCAAAATTTATGGTCATTTGGAGGGATTAAGGATCTTTTGTGTCTTTAATAACATGATAAGGTGTTCCTATTGGTCATAGATGTGTAAATCTAGTCGAAATCTTCGATTTGATATATGGTAGAGGCAAAACAGACCCCCGATGTAGAAGATATGGTCTTTTGGAGGGTTTAAGTACCTTTTTGGGCCTTCATGGATGTGATAAGGTGCTTCATTGGTTATAGGAGTGTAGTTCTAGTATCAAGATTCGATTTGATATGTGGTAGAGAAAAAACAGACACCCATATAGGAAGTTATTGCAAAATGGACACCAGAAGCCAATCTTTTGACCATCAGAAGCGATTTTGGGTCCTTTTGGTGGTTGAAGAATGTTAGAATGGGTTCTAGTGGTTACCAGAGTGTGTATATGTTTACAATCTTAGATTTTATATTTGGTAGATAGAAAATGAATACATGTAGCAGAAGTTGTTATCGTTTTAAATTGAGCAACCCTCCTAGCTTCCAAAAACCTAAGAAACCCGCAAATCACTAAAATAGGCCTAACCTATCCTTCGGGTGTCTGTTTGAGCACTGTGGCTAGTAAAATTGAAGCTCGTGAGATGAGTGAGGACCAAGTATAATCAAATATATGAAAAGATCAAAGAAATAGAATATATTTTAGTTATAACACTCCAAAAAAAGTCCAACTTCAAACGGCCAGGGGGAGAGGAGTGGCAATGGAAAGTTGACGGCTGCAATGTAGGGATGAGTTGGACGGGGGGATGGGGGGTGGACTGGAGGGAGGAGGGAAGGGGAGGGGCAGGGCAGGGACGACAGGCTAAGCGGGGGACAGGTAATTACCTAGGCAACAGGTGTGGATTATATTTTTTCTCCAGTTAAAACAATTTTCAGTTTTTCAAATATGTAATGATTGTTTTATGATAGAGTCTACCCGATTACCATTTTCTATTATTTATTTTAATTACTAGCGATTTCTCATTTTCATATTATTTAATTGTTCTCAATGAATTTTTCTACAATTTTAATTTCATAGATGAATATTGTAAACAAATAAACCATTTGATTATTACATGATTTTTTTGACTTCACTGGATTAATCGGTTATTTTTTCAATAGTACAATGTCTCATTTACTGACATTCATTTCTAATTATAGATTGCAGGGATCAAGATAACTGCCAACAAACATGACAAACTGCTACTCTACATCAATGATGCATGGTGGTACTGGGAGGCTTTGGACTACACATTTTGATGACATGAATTGTAATCTGATCTGCACACTCGCTGTTGTTGAAAATTATGGTTCCTGTTTATGTTGTCAAACATGTATCTGCTACTGAAATAATATTTATGTTCTCTTATCATTGTTAAATTACATTCCATAGTTCTATGTCAAAGGTGAAACTGTATTGATGTTCTCTTACCATGATTCTGTTTCATTGTTTACCTATTTAAGTATCTACAAATTAGAATTTCATACTTTGTTTCTATGAATAAACTTATAATTTCAATATATTATTTATTAATTTTCAATCAGTTTCACCGATGGAGTTTTGGATCCATGTCGATTTTTTTAAACGGTCATAACTTCTGATCTATGTGTCTGTTTGGCCTCCGACACCTATTTTTATCATAGTTTGTTCCATGAGATTTAGTTTGACTATTCAAAGAGCAGAGGTGGACCCCTAAAGATGAAGTTATGCCTTTTTGTTAATGACTCTGTGATCTGTTAGGTTTTTCGAGGCAAAATTTCTAGCACTTTTGTCCCGTCTGTTGTTTTTTCAAACAACTATAACTTATTATTACTGTTATTATTATTATTATTATTATTATCATCATCTCATGAAAATGCACATGCACATGCATGTGTGTTATTATTATATTTTTATTACCGTGCACATGCGCATTCAATGCACATGAATTATTTTATTATCACATGCGTTGTTATTATAAATTTTATTATTTTTATTGTGGTTGTTGCTGTTGTTGTTGTTGATTTTCTCCTCACATGAAAAGGAACAAGAGAATGCACAAACACGCACATTCAATGCACGTGCGTTATTAAATATTATTTATTATCATGCACATGCACATGTAATGCACATGCAGTATTCTATTATCATATGCATTAGTACTACTACTATTATCACCACCATTACTACTATTATTAGTGCTGCTGTTATTATTACTATCATCACATGTTAATGTAGATGCATGTGCGTTATTATTTATTATTTATTACCATGTACGTGCATATGAAATGCACTTGTATTATTCTTTTATTACTATTATTATTATTACTATCCTCAGAGTTATTTTTTTATATTAATTATTATTATCATTATAATTATTATTATCATCATCACATGCAAATGCACATGTATGTACGTTGTTATTTATTATTTATTACCATTCACGTGCATTTATTATTATTATTATTATTATTATTACAATTAGTAATATTAATATTATCATCAAATGTAAATGCACATGCACATGAATGTGCGTTATTATTTATTATTATTTATTTATTATTTACTACTATGAACGTGCACATGAAATAAACATGCATTATTCTATTATTATTATTATTATTATTGTTATTATTATTATTATTCTTGTTGTTGTTGTTATTTGTATCATCAAATAAAAATGCACATGCACGTGCATTGTTATTTATTATTTATTACCATGCATGTGCATGCATCATTATCATTATCATTACATGTAAATGCACATGAATGTTCATTATTATATATTATTTATTATCATGCAAATGCAAATACAATGCATGTGCGTTATTCTATTATCACATGTGTTATTATTATTTATTCTAATGCATGTGCTAATGCAATGCACGTGCGTTATTCTATTATCACATGTGTTGTTATTTATTATTTATTATCATTCACATGAAAATGCACATTCATGTTGACTTGGTTATTATTTATTGTTTATTACCATGCACATGCACATGAACATGCACCTCCACTTAAATGTGTGTTATTATTTATTATTTATTATCATTCACATGCACATGCACATACACACACAATTCACATGCGTTATTATTTATAATTTATTATTTATTATCATTCACATTAAAATGAGCAGGCATATGCACATGCACGTGTGTTATGATTTATTATTTAAACCATGCACATGCATATGCACATGCACATGCATTATTACTACTATTATTATTAGAGGTATTTTTAGGGTTTACTATCATTTTTTAGGATTTGTAGGTGTTATTAACATTTATTATGGTTTGTTAGGGTTTTGGGGGTTTTAATGGTATATTAGCGTTTTTAGGGTGTGGTGGGTGTTATTAGGATTTTATTAGGGTTTATTATGGTGTGAAAAGGTTTATTAGGGTTTATTAGGTATTTTTAAGGTTCTATTAGGATTGGGATGGGTTTATTATGGTATATTTTGGTATATTATAGTATATTATGGTATATTTGGGTATGTTTAGGATTTATTAGGGTTTATTATTGTTTATTATGGTTTATTAATTTTTAAGAGGGTATATTAGGGTTTTTTAGTGTTTAGTAGTGCTTATTCGGGTTTATTAGAGCTTTTAAGCTTTATTAGGTTTTATTACCATATATTAGGGGTTTTAGGGATTTTTAATGGTATATTTTCATTTTTTAGTGTTTAGTGGGGTTTGTTATGGTTTATTATGGCGTGTTAAGGTTTATTAGGGTTGAGTAGGTATTTTTAGGGATTTATTAGGGTTGAGTTGGTATCATTACATTTTTATTAGGGTTTATTAGGGTTTATTAGGGTTGAGTACGGTTTATTAGGGTTTGTTAGGGATTTTTATGGTTTAATAGGGTTCGTTGGTGTTTTTATTAGGGTATATGAGTGTTTAGGGTTTATTAGGTATTTTTAGGGTTTTATTAGGATTGAGTTTGGTTTATTAGGGTATATTATGGTATTTTATAGTATATTTGGGTATGATTAGGATTTATTAGGGTTTATTATGGTTCATTATGGTTTATTAATTTTTAAGAGGGTATATTAGGGTTTTTAGTGTTTAGTAGTATTTATTCGGGTTTATTAGTGCTTTTAAGCTTTATTAGGTTTTATTAGCATATATTAGGGGTTTTAGGGCTTTTAATGGTATATTTTCATTTCTTAGTGTTTTGTGGGGTTTATTATGGTTTATTATGGTCTGTTAAGGTTTATTAGGGTTGAGAAGGTATTTTTAGGGTTTTATTACGGTTGAGTTGGTATCTTTACGGTTTTGATGGGGTTTGTTAGGGTTTATTAGGGTTGAGTATGGTTTATTAGGGTATTTTAGGGATTTTTATGGTTTAATAGGGTTTGTTAGTGTTTTTATTGGGGTATATGAGTGTTTAGGGTTTATTAGGTATTATTAGAGTTTTATTAGGATTGAGTTTGGTTTATTAGGGTATATTATGGTATATTATGGTATATTGGGGTCTGTTTAGGATTTATTAGTATTTATTATGGTTCATTATGGTTTATTAATTTTTAATAGGGTATATTAGGGTTTTTTAGTGTTTATTGGTGCTTATTCAGGTTTATTAGCGCTTTCAAGCTTTATTTTGTTTTATTAGCATTTATAAGGAGTTTTTGGGCTTTTTAATGGTATATTTGCATTTTTAGGGTTTAGTGGGGTTTATTATGGTTTATTATGGTTTGTTAAGGATTATTAGGGTTGATTAGGTTTTTTTAGGGTTTTACTAGGGTTGATTCGGTATCTTTACGGTTTTATTAGGGTTTATTAGGGTTGAGTACGGTTTACCCCTAAGTCATTTCGTTTTTTTTCTCTATTTAATGATATATCTATTTATTTATATATATAGTTATATTTATTTGTATATTAATATAGATTCATATTAAGATAAATATATTTAATTATATTAATACATATATATATATATTCATATATTTGTATATATATATATTTTCAATCTTATATTAATATATATTTATATTAATATGTTTTTTATCTGTATATATATTTTTATATTAATATATATTTATAATATTAGTTTTAAAAACATTTGTAAAATATGTTTTTTTGTGTGTTTATAAATAAATAAATACATATATATATACAACACACACACACACACAAACGCATATATATTTACGAATAAATACATATATATATGTATTTTAAAAGCCATAGAAAGTTAAAATGACTATAAATTCTAATCTAGATGCCTGTATAAACTCCACCACCAGTCCAATAAAAGAAAATGAAACAATCTTCGATATGATATGTGGTACAGGCCTAACGGAAATCCAGATCAGAAGTTATAGTTGTTTGAATGTTAACAAATCGTGGTATCCCGACTAAAGCCACTAACAAAGCTACATAAACCTTATCAATTTCTACAAAAACCTGAAATATGGTTCAAAACCCACAAAAAGAAACAAAAACCCGAAAAATTCAAAAATATCTCTTACAAAACATAAAAAATCCAAACATACCCATAAAACCCAAAAAAATGCATAAAACCCCAAACAACTCAAACAAACAGTAACAAACCCTAAAAACCCTAACAAATCCTAACAAACCCTAACAATCACTAATAACCCCTAAGAACAACTAATAAACCCTAATAACCCCTAAAACCCACTCTTAAACCCTAAAAACCCTAATAAACACTAAAAAATCGAAATAACCTGTAATAAACCCTAGTAAACTCTATTAGACCCTAATAAACACTATATAAGCCCCAAAACCCCAAATATACAATAAAAAACTCTATTAAACCATAATAAACCCTAATAATCACTAAAATCCTAACAAACTCGAAAAAATGCTAAAAAACCTCCAAATAATAGCCTACAAAACACTAAAACCCACTAATAATCACTAACAAACCCTAATAATGCCAAAATAAATCATAACAAACCCTAACCACCCCAAATAAATTGTAACAAATCCTAAAAATTCCAAATAAATCGTAACAAACTGAAACAAACAATAAGAAACCCCTAATAAACCACAATAAACCCTAACAAATCATAATAAACCCGTATAAATCATAATAAACCCAAATACATGTTACTAAACACTATTAAATAAAATAAACCCTAAAAACCCGTAATAAATCCTAAAAACCCTAAAAAATGTTGATAAACCCTAGAGAAATCTATTAATGCCTACAAAAGCCCAATAAAACCCTAATATACAATTAAAAATTCTAATAAACTGTATCAAATCCTAAAGAACACTAATAAACCCTAAAGAACACTAATAAACCCAAAAGAACAATATTAAACTCTAAAGAACACTAAAAACCCTAAGGGACCCAAAAAAATATATAACAGATTATATAAACCCAAAAAACTGCTACAATACCCGAACAAACCCTAAAACACACTAAAAACCCTAACTACCCCTATCAATCCCAAAAAAACAAATAAACCCGTAAACCCCCCCCCCCCAAACCATTAAAAAGCCATCAGATACCATTAAAATCCATAAACACCGGTTAATAACCCTTGAAAACCATAAAAAACTACCAACAATAAACAACCATTAAAACCCTAAAAAAGGGTTAAAATAGATACATAAACCTTAAAAACGTTACATAAACCCTTAAAAATGCAACAAAACCCCTAAAAACGCAACATAATCCAAAAAACACAACATAAACCCAAAAAATGCTACAAAAACCCTAAAAGCACTACATACACCTTAGTACTGCAGCATATACCCTAAAAAACACAACATAATCCCTAAAAACACAACATAAACTTTAAAAAATTCTACATAAAACCTAAAAATACAATATAAAACCTAAAAACACTACATGAACCTAAAAACATTACATAAAACCTATTAAATGCTACATAAACTCTACATCACCCCTAAAAATGCTTCATCAACCCCGAAAATGCAACATAAACCCTAAAAAATTCTACATAAAACCTAAACCCTAAACATGCTTCATAAACCCTAAAAATGTTACATAAACCCTAAAAATGATATATAAAATCTAAAACTGCTAACTAAACCCTAAATATAAAGCCCCGTAAATTTCAAGGGATTTTTTCTTCTTAAATTCTTTGGGATTTTACGAGTACATAGTTTCAGACGGCACCTGATTTCTAGGCGTGGTGTGCCCGGAATAATTTCCCGAAGTTTAGCTCAGGTACATTCAGTGAACGAACGAGCGGGTTTTTCTAACTTTTGATCCGGTTCTCGGAATTGAAATCAGAGGGCACCAATGAAACTGCAATGCCTCTTTTTTCATAAGAGGACCTCTTCCAAAGGTGTGTTTGCTCGGGATGAGTTGTTAAAAAAATGAGGTTTAATTGAAGAGTGAAATAAAATATGTGTTACAATTTTATTTCTTTTCTAAGTGGTTATAACCTATGTGTGGAAGTTGGGGTGGGACTCACTAGGTTGCTATCTTCTCATGATAGGATAAAGGAGAGGTGGGGCCCACACGAGCCCCCATATTTTCACTTTCCCCATAACCCCTTAAACTCCCCTTAAACCTCCCTTGTTTTTAATTATCTGGCTTCATCTCTTCCACATTAATATTTCCAACATAACACCCCATTTAATTTGACAACTCAAGATTAATTAATTAATTGCATTCAATTTTTGAATTTTTGAGTTTTTGAAAAGCATGTAAAAAGAATAAAATAATGGGAGGCCTTATTTTATTAGGTTGGATTGTTGTGTGAGGATATTGGGAAGAGAGCTATAAGTTCTCTTGAACAACTTCATCCTCAATGAAGAACGACAACACTTCATCAAGGATCGTTGACTCGGCGACCCGAATTCTTCAGTCTCCTTCCTCCACGATAAAGGAGGAGGCACCGATGCGGGAACTCGCCCACAACGTCACACCATTCAATATTCTCTCCGCATTAAAGGAAGGGAGACACCGCTTCCTCCTCAGATGCTCTCCATAGATACATACGGAGCCTCACCCCGCGATGCTCTTTCCTGTGACGCTGATCGTTTGACAACATGTGTTGTGGTAGGGATTAAATTCAATTTTATTTAATCAAAATTTCACTTTGTTTTTCGTTGATAATTCTCATTCTTTTGGCAGCTTGTTACCAACATAACGGGAGGAGATCGGACCGCATGAACATGGCCGAATTTCCTCCCCTTCTCTTGTTGTTTATCATTGAAGCTTGAGACGGTGGCGGCGCGGTGCCGTTTCACCGAGTGGGAAAGAAAAAAGGTCGCGGCCGAGGCGGGCCGCGGAAATGGTGCGTGGCACCATCGCGCCGTGCCGGTGAGGCCGAAGGAGGCCGCGGCCAAGAGCGGGCCACGGTGGAGGGGTGCAGCGCCTGCGCGCCGCGCCGGAGCACCAAGGGGGCCGCGGTCGGGGCAGGCTGCTGTGGAGGGGCGCGGCGCCGTCACGCCGCTCCGGAGCACCATGGGGGCCGCAGTTGGGGCAAGCCATGGCGGAGGAGGGCGGCGCCATCGCACCGCACCGGACGGGCTGGAGTCATAGCCTATGGCCGCTGAGGTTCAAAGGAGCGGCCGATTGAGCCGGCCGTCGACACTAGCTGGAGGCGGGACCCCCTCGGGTCCCGCAGTTACAATAAAGGTCAGCTGTTTCCTCAATCAAGGGGGGCAACGCCCACCCTTTGCATCCTTCTTGGCCGACAGCCGAGCCACAGGCCACGCAGGCCAGGCCGTGCCCAGTTGGGCTTGACCTGGACCCGAGTCCAGTCGACCCGGTTCGGGCCGACCCATGGGGTAATGGGCTGGGTCGGTCTGGGCCCTAACCCCCCTAATTTCAGATAGATTCTTTCACACGCCCATAACTTGTGATACAGACCTCTGATCGATGCACCGTCAATTGAGTTGGGATCCTTGGAACATGATGGTCATTTAGGTATATTACACTCAAGTTTTCGGATAACTTTGTGTATGGCTGGGTTGGTTCGAACATGAAATCAACCGGGCCCTCGGAGCCAAAACGATTATAACTCGAGCTTCGGACGTCCGTTTGACGTGCCGTTGACTTTGTTGGTTTCCTCTTAGTGAGAAAGTTCTTTTGGCTTACTCTACTCGAAGTTTGGACTCAGCTAGAGTAAAGTCAGGTTGGTTTTAACTTAAAAACCAATTGGGCCCCTGGGACGGAAAAGCCAATATCTCTCAGACTGGGCGTCTGATTGACACTCCATCTGTCGCGTTGAGTTCCTATTGACGGGATGGAACTTTGTGATACATAAAATCTGGACTTCGTGACAGTTGATTTATCAAACCCCGTTGGATCGTGGAGCATACCCTCCTGGAATCAAGCATGCTGTGTGCGGGAACCCTAGAGCTGGTTGCGACTGCGACGACGATGAAGAATGTACTTGCATCCTTCGTGGGTTCGGCAGTGATGACGACTGTACTTGGATCCTCTGTGGGTTCGGCAGTGATGATGACTGTACTTGGATCCTACGTGGGTTCAGTAGATAGGACTACTGGACTAGGATCCTACGTGGGTTCGGCAGCGAGGACGATTGTACTTGGATCCTACGTGGGTCTGGCAGCGACGACATCTGTACTTGGATCCTACTTGGGTTCGGAAGAGGAGATGATTCAGAGGCTACATCAATCATCTCAACCCCTCTTCCTGAATAGTATACCTATGTGAGCTGAGTCTTTATTTTTCAATCAATATCTTCGATATGATTGACTTGCATTCCTGTGTGGATTGGGTTGTGCTTTCTTGTGTGGATTGGGTTGAACTTTCCTGTGTGGACTGGGTTGAACTTGGGCTTGGAAGTTGGAGCCGAACTGTAATTGATGACTTAGGTATATTTATGGGAATATACCTAAGTAGTGTGGGCTGATACTTCGTATTTGTATCTTTCCTTTGTGTTTTACCCTTTGTGGATTCTGGGAGGCCTTCGGGGGTCTCGGGGTCCCTACTGAGTATCTTATACTCACCCCTACACGGGATTTTCCCGCACTACATTGTGTTGGTTGCAGATGACGGACAACGCTGATCGTGGTTGAGGCCTGAGGAGCGGGACGGTATATGGTGGTGGACTATCAGAAGGGATGTACACGGATTGGACGACCGGGCTCGAGGAGCCGACGAGACTATCTGTACTCACCTTTCAGGTGGGAGTTCCAGAGGACATATTGGTGGTTGCTGCCTTAATTTTCAGCTTCTGTACTTTACTTTTCTCAGTTGTACTGAACTCTCAGTTGGGTTTGTATACTGGCCCGTTTACGTTCCAACATTTACTTTTGTACTCATTTTACTTAGTGTTTACTTCAGCTTGCGTACTCTGTTGTGTTTGTTTTCTAATATAAAGGCAATGATGTCCCTTTATATCGGGATTTACGCCTTTGGTGTTAGTTTCCAGCCCCTGGCCTATGGAAGGCGGGCTTGGGGTAGTCACGGCACGGGCCCCGAGGATGGGTCGTGACAAATTGGTATCAGAGGAGTCTGTTCTACCGCAGAACTCAAGACTCTGATAATTTCTTCTATGTGGAGAAATATTGTTCAGAGTATTGAGTGTGGTTATCAGTCCAGGGAGTCTAGTGTTGGTGCGGCGACCGACGTATCCATACACCAGGACCCTGACTTCTGATTTCTGACTCAGTGCATGAGAACACTGATTGCGTGAGTGTTTACTTTCAAAAGTTTTCTTTGTGATTACTTTGTGTCAGCTCACCAGGTATACTGTATTGACCATGGCACACCTATTTCTTTTTAGGATGGCCCCACGATGGAATCCAGCTAGGCTTTCGAGCAATGTGCAAGATAGCAGCCCACCGAGCGACGATGCCTCGGTACAGGGCCCCATTACAGTAGAGGCACCAGCGGTACGTCTACCCGCCGAGCCACTGATGCCACCAGCCCCAGCAGCTGAAAGAGCACGTCGCCTGAGTGCACTGCACGAGTTTCAATGTTAGAGACAACCCACGTTCCGCAGAGAGACGGACCCTCAGGCTACCGAGGATTGGATGGAGGCTGTTGTTCGAGTTTTCAGGTTGGTAGGGACACCAGGGGATCTTATGGTGATCCTTGCAGTGAGTCTCTTGCACGCGGTAGCTACTAGATGGTGGATCCTAATGCTCCAGGTGCACGACGAGGCATAACTTCTTTTTATGTACTTCAAGAGCTTATTCCGCTCAGAGTTCATTCCAGCCACCCTCCGTGCAATGCGCATTCAGAAGCTACTACAACTGCGGTAGGACAGCATGAAAGTAGTACAGTACTTGGCGAGATTTACCGATCTCTCGCGCTACTCCACTAACATGGTACGAGACCCATTCTTTTGGGCCTGGACCTTTGAGCAGGGACTAAGGCATGAGATCAGGGCTTCGATGATCCCCCTCAGTATTCCGACGCATGCAGGAGTACTAGAGAGAGCCCTTCTTGTAGAGAGCTTTCTTACTAAGCATACACCAGCAGCGAGACCAACCGCAGGGCAGCACATAGTGAAGTCTTCTGCAACTGGCATTCGACGGATGTAACAGGGGTCCGAGAGGACCAAACCATCAGGTGGACGACCTCAAGATACTGGTTAGGAGATGCGAGGCACATGAAGTAGAGCCAGTCAGTCGAGAGGCAGACAATGCTATGCATGCGGCGGGTAGGGCCACAAGGCTCGTGACTGCCCGACCCACCATGCAGAGGAGCAGAAGATAGTTGATGGACCACCCAGGCAGAGGCAGAGGTTCGACCATGGCGGTCTGCAGGGAGCAGGCAGACAATGTAGTGGAGATGGCCGAGCAGCAGGTGGTGGACGACGCTTCGGGGCACTACCACCACCACCCTCAGGAGGTCCACCCCGACCACAGGGAGCTGGCAGGCAAAGGCTGGCTCAGCTCCTGGCAGCGGAGGCATACGACCACAGAGCACCCGAGATGATTCGAGGTACTATCTGTGTCTACTCCACCCTTGTTGTAGTTCTTATAGACACAAGTTCGAGTCATTCTTTTTATTGCCTCTACCCTAGTTCGGAGATAGATGATTCCAATGGAGCTGTTGGCTCTATCCTTACGGCTAGAGACTCCTACGAGAGCAGACTCGACGTTTACGCACTAGTGCCGACAGTGTGAGATTACTCTTAGAGGCAATAGCTTCAGCTGGGATCTTCTTGTAGCGGCGTCGAGGCCTTACGACGTCATCTTGGGCATGGATTGGTTATCTAAGGTACATGCTCAGATCGAATGTATTAGGAGCAAGGTGTGGTGTGTACGCACCGATGGGAGCGGGTTCACCTTCACCGGCGGGAAGGGATCCTTTGCAGCACATGATGGACTCACACAGAGGATAGGATAGCTGATTACTCATCAATTGGCTAGCCTCATCCTAGGATCAGTTGACATGCGGAGTCCGAGTATTCCTGTTGTGGTGGATCAGTATGCATACGTTTTTCCTGACAAAGTTCCAGGACTACCTCCTCACAGAGAGGTAGAATTCTACATCGACCTATACCCCGGGACATCACCAATATCTACTCCAGTATATTGGATGGCTCCCGCCGAGCTTCGTGAGCTGCATATATAGCTGGAGGATTTGCAGGGAAAGAGATTCATTCAACCCAGTGTTTCACCCTGGGCTTCCTCAATTTTGTTCTCCAAGAAGGCGGATGAGAGCTTGCGACTGTGTGTCGATTACCATCGCCTGAACCAGGTGACCATAAAAAACAAGTATCCACTTCCGAGTACTGACGACCTCTTTTATCAGCTCAAGGGAGCATGATGGTTCTCGAAGATAGACCTCAGGTCAGGCTATCATCAGCTCAGATTTAGAGATGAGGGTGTGCAGAAGACAGCCTTCTGATGTCGGTATGGCCACTATGAGTTCTTGGTTATGCCTTTCATCATTACCAACGCTCAAGCAGTGTTTATGAGTCTCATGAACATGATCTTCCAGCCTTACCACGATCGATTTTTCATAGTCTTCATCGACGACATATTGATTTACTCGACTACTGAGTAGGAGCACGCCTACCACTTGCATGTTGTACTGTATACACTCCGAGAGCCCCAACTTTATGTTAAGATTTTGAAGTGTCAGTTCTAGATTTGGGAGGTCCACTTCTTGGGGCACATCATCTCTGAGGCGGGAGTTGTGGTGGATCCTGCGAAGATCGAGGCAGTATTATCTTGGGAGCCACCTAGGATTGTGATGGAGGTGCGGAGTTTCCTTGGTCTGGCTAGGTACTATCAAAGATTTGTGCCAGACTTCTCCAGAGTTACAACACCACTCTCAGCTTTTACGAAGAAGGATAAACCCTTCGTGTGGTCGGATAGATGTCAGCAGAGCTTCCAGGAGCTGAGACAGAGATTGACCAGTGCACCCATCTTGAGGATACCAGAGGAGGGTGTAGGGTACGTAGTTTACTGCGACACATGTGTGTCTTGATGCAGGATAGGGTAGTGATTGCTTATGGATCACGATAGTTGATGGAGCACGAGCAGAACTACGCTACCCATGACTTGGAGTTAGCAGAAGTGGTCTTCACCCTAAAGATTTGGTGGCACTATCTGATGGGTGAGCGCTTTATAGTCTATTCTGACCACCAGAGTCTCAGGTACATCTTCTCATAGAAGGAACTGAACCTGAGATAGTGGCAATGGCTTGAGTTCCTCTAGGAATATGACTTTGAGATAGTCTATACTCCAGGAAAGGGGAACGTAGTAGCCGATGCTCTCAGTAGGAGGACGAGTATCCAGCTACTTGGAGAGGCGATAGAGCGGCTAGCCGTGTTGCAGATATCCTTCATGGATAGAGATGGGGCAGCCTTTCTACAGTTTCTCACAGTCTATCCACCACTTCTTCAGTGGGTTAGAGAGGAACAACGTGGGGAAGTTGACTGTGAGACGCGACGTGCAGAGATATCCTCAGGACATGAACCTAATGGATTCTATGTAGGAGGAGAGCACATCATCCTTTTCATAGTATGTACTATGGTACCAGTTGCATTACAGGAGGAGGTGCTGAGAGAGTTTCACAATTCCCCATTAGTGGTATATCCAAGAGTGGCGAAGATGTACCAGGATCATAGACGACAGCACTGGTGGCTGGGTATGAAGAAGGTTATGGCAAAGTTTGTTTCACGATGCCTCACCTGCCAGCAGGTGAAGGCGGAGCACCAGGTACCAGCAGGCTTGGTACAGCCCCTAGAGGTCCCAAAGTGGAAGTGGGATGGTATATACATGGATTTCGTGACTGGGATTCCATGTACTTCCAGAGGAAATGACTCCATTTGGGGGATTGTAGACCGACTCACCATGTCGGCCCACTTTCTACCTACCAGAGAGTCGGGCTCAGTTGAGAGCTTGGGATGCCTCTACGTTCAGAAGATCGTATGGATTCATGGTGTGTCATCATCTATCGTCTCCGATCGAGATGCTCACTTTACTTCCTTGCTTTGGAAGGGGTTGTAGGAGGCGTTTGGGATGCAACAATGCCTGATCACCGCCTTTCACCCTCAGACGGATGGAAATACGGAGAGAACCATTCAGACTCTCGAGGACATGCTCCGTGCATGTGTCCTCGACTTTGGTCACAACTGGGAGGATCACCTACCCTTGGTGGAGTTTTCATACAACAACAGCTACCGCTCCACCATCAGGATGGCACCATACGAGGCATTGTACGGCCGAACATGCAGATCACCTCTATACTGGACTGTCCCTGGGGAGTCAGCACTCATAGAACTAGAGATGGTCCAGGCCATGACGGAAAAGGTACAGGTCATCCAGGAGTGGATGAGGATAGCTCAGAGCCGAGATAAGTCCTATGCTGATAGGAGGCGGAGACCACTAGAGTTCAAGGATGGAGACCACGTTTTCTTACGGGTCTCACCTCGATGTGGACTGCGGAGGTTTGGCCAGGGTGGAAAGTTATATCCGCGCTTCAACGAACCATTCCAGGTTCTTAGTAGGATAGGTGAGGTGGCTTATCGCCTGGCTCCTCCACCTCAGTTGCACCAGGTGCACGGCGTCTTCCACATATCTCAGATGAGGAGATACGTGCACGACCCGATGCATATCATCGACCATGGGGAGCTGGACATTGATGATGGGGTGACTTTTGCGGAGGTCCTAGTGGAGATCGAGGATCTAAAGGAGCATGTCATACGTGGATGGTCGATTCCTCTGGTGCGCATCAAGTGGCAGCATGGGAACCTCTAGGAGAGCACATGGGAGCGGGAGGCTCAGATGCGTGCACAATACCCTGTTTTGTTACCCTAGTTTGTGATGTATCTTTACGGGGATGTAAATCCCTGAAGTGGCAGTAATGTAAAGACATGTAAATTTCAAGGAAAATTTTTTCTTAAATTCTTTGGGATTTTTCATGTACGCAGTTTCAGATGGTACCTGATTCTGAGGCTTAGTGTGCCTGTAATAATTTCCCGAAGTTTAGCTCAGGTACGTTCAGTGAACGAACGAGCTGGTTTTTCTAAATTTTGATCAGGTGCTCGGAATTGAAATATGAGGGCACCGATGAAACTACAACACCGAATTTTTCTTAAGAGTACCTCTTCCGAAGATGCGTTTTCTCGGGAAGAGTTGTTAAAAAAATGTTGTTTAATTGAAAAATGAAATAAAATATGTGTTACAGTTTTAGTTCTTTTCTAAGTGGTTATAACATATGTGTGGAAGTTGGGGTGGGAACCACTAGGTTGATAACTTCTCTTGAGAGGATAAAGGAGTGGTGGGGCCCACACGAGCCCCCATATTTTCACTTTCCCCATAACCCATTAAACTCCCTTTAAACCTCCATTGTTTTTAATTATGTGGCTTCACCTCTTCCACATTAATATTGCCAACATAACACCCCATTTAATTTGACAACTCAAGATTAATTAATTAAGTGAATTCATTTTTTGAATTTTTGAGTTTTTGAAAAGCATGGAAAATGATAAAATAAGGGGAGGCCTTATTTTATTAGGTTGGCTTGTTGTGTGAGGATATTGGGAAGAGAGCTCTAAGTTCTCTTGAAGAACATCATCCTCAACGAAGAACGACAACACTTCGTCAAGGATCATCGACTCGGTGACCCGAATTCTTTTGTCTCTTTCTTCCTCCACTATAAAGGAGGAGGCACCAATGTGGGAACTCGCCAACGACATCACACCATTCAATATTCTCTCCGCGTAAAAGGAAGGGAGACGCCGCTTCCTCCTCGGATGTTCTCTGTCGGCATATACAGAGCCTCACCCCACGACACCATTTCCCACGACCCTCATCGTTCGACGACTTTTGTTGAGGTAGGGGTTAAGTTCAATTTTATTTAATCAAAATTGCACTTTTTTTGTCGTTGATAATTCTCGTTCTTTTGGCCACTTGTTATAAAAATAACGGGAGGAGGTTGGACCGCACGAACACAGCCAAATCTCCTCCCCTTCTCTTGTTGTTTATCATTGAAGCTTGACACGACGGTGACGCGGTGCCGTTGCCCCGCACGAGAACGAAAAAGGGTCGTGGTCGAGGTGGACCGCGGCGAAGGTGTGTGGCACCATCGCGCCATGCTGGTGAGGCCGAAGGAGGTCGTGTCCAAGAGCGGGCTACAACGGAGGGGTGCGGCGCCGTCGCGCCATGCCAGACAGGCAGGAGCCGCGACGGTTCAAAGGAGCGGCCGGCTTACCCGGCCGCCATCACTAGATGGAGGCGGGTCCCCCTCGAGTCCCGCAGTTACAATAAAGGGCGACCTTAATGGCCGGCCATTTCCTCAATCAAGGGGGCCAGCGCCCCCCCTTCGCATCCCGCTCGGTCGAGAGCCGAGCCGCCGGCCACGCGGGCCGGGCCGCCCGCGCCGGGCCAGGCCAGCCGCACTGGGCTGGGCCACCAGCACAGGGCCAAGACACGCCAAATTGGGCCAGACCCGGACCTGGGTCGGGTCGAACCGGTTCGGTCCGACCCAGGGGTATTGGACCGGGTCGGTCCGGGCCCAAACCCCTTAATTTCAGACAGATTCGTTCAAACACCCATAACTTGGGCTACAGACCTCCGATCGATGCACCGTTAGTTGCATTGGGATCCTTGGATTGAGATTTTCGTTTTGGTATATTACACACTAGGTTTAGGAGAACTTTGGGTATGGCCAGGTTGGTTCGAAAACGAAACCAACTGGGCCCTCAGAGCGGAAACGCTTATAACTCAAGCTCTGGATGTCTGATTGATGTGTTGTCGAGTATTTAGGTTTCCTCTTAGTGAGACGGTTCTTTTGGCTTACTCCGCTTGAAGTTTGGATGTAGCTGGAGTACGGTCAGGTTGGTTTTAACTTAAAAACCAACCGGTCCCTTGGGACAGAAAATCCAATATCGGTCAGACCAGGCGTCCGATTGACGCACCGTCTGTCGCGTTGAGTTCCTATTGACGAGATGGAACTTTTTGATACATCAACTCTAGACTTCGTGACAGTTGATGTATCGACCACCCTTGGCTTATGGAGCAGACCCTCCCAGAATCGAGAATTCTGTGTGCGGGAACCTTAGAGCTGGCTGTGACTGCGATGACGATGAAGACTATACATGGATCCTCCGTGGGTTCGGCAGCGATGACGACTGTACTTGGATCCTCTGTGGGTTCAGTAGCATTGAAGACTGTACTTGGATCCTACGTGGGTCCGGCAGTAAGGAAGACTATACTTGGATCCTACGTGGGTTCGACAGTGTTGGTTACTATACTTGGATCCTACCTAGGTCCGTCACCGATGACATCTGTACTTGGATCCTACGTGGTTTCGGCAGAGGAGATGATTCGGAGGCTACATCAATCATCTCCACCCATCTTCGTGAATAGTATGCCTGTGTGAGCTGAGTCTTGAATTTTCAATCAATATCTTCGATATGATTGACTTGATTTCCTATGTGGATTGGGTTATGCTTTCCTGTGTGGATTTGGTTGAACATTCATGTGTGGACTGGGTTGAACATGGGCTCAGAAGTTGGAGCCGAACTGGAATTGATTAATTAGGTATATGTATGGGAATATACCTAAGTAGTATTGGTTAATACTTAGTATTTTTATATTTCCTTTTTGGATTATCCTTTGTTGATTCTGGGAGGCCTTTGGGGGTCTCGGGGTCCCAACTGAGTATTGTATACTCACCCCTGCATGGGATTTTCCTGCACTATGTTGTGTTGGTTGCAGACAACAGACATCGCTGATCGTGGTTGAGGCCCGAGGAGCGGGACTGTATATGGTGGTGGACTATCAGGAGGGACGCACACGGAGTGGATGACAGGACTCGAGGAGCCGATGAGACTATCTGTACTCACCATTCAGGTGGGAGTTCCAGAGGACATCTTAGTGGTTTCTGCCTTACTTTTTAGCTGTTGTATTTTACTTTTCTCAGTTGTACTGCACTCTCAGTTGAGTTTGTATACTGGCCCGTTTACTTTCTAGCACTTACTTTTGTACTCATTTTACTTAGTGTTTACTTTAACTTGCATACTCTGTGGTGTTTGTTTTCTTATATAAAGGAAATTCCTTCCCTTTATATCTGGATTTACGCCTTTGGTGCTAGTCATCAGCCCCTGGCCTATGGAAGGCGGGCTTGGGGTAGTCACAGTAGGGGCCCCGAGGACGGGTCGTGATAATAAAAACACTACATAAACGCTAAAAATACCATATGAACTCTAACAATGTTACACAAACCCTAAAAAATGCTACAAAAACCCAAAAGAGGTTTTAAAACCCTCGGAAATATTAAACCTTAATATACCATAATATAAAAAATTAAACCCTAATAAACCCCTAAAAACTCTAAAAATTCTTAAAAATGCCTTATAATCCCTAAAAACCCTATGAAACTCTACTCAACCCTAATAAAACCCCAAAAATACCTAATAAACCCTAATAAATGATAATAAAACCTAAAAAACCCTAAAAACACGTTAGAAAAACATAAACCACCCTAACCAACCCTAATAGAGACTAATAAACACTAATAAACCCTAATAAACCCCAAAAAACCCTAAATATCCCTAATAAACCCCAAATAAAGCTAAATAAACCTTACTTAACCCTAACAAACCTTAACACACCATAATAACCCCTAATAAAACCCTACAAAACCCTAAGAAAGAAGAAAATGGTAGTATACCTTAAAAAATCCCTAAAAACCCTGATAAACTCTAATCAAACCTAATAAACTCAAAAAACACTCACAAACAATAAAAAAATGATCATAAACAATAAAAATGCTCTATATTACCTAAAAATACCTAAAAAAACTAATATAACCTAATAAAGACAAAACAAATGCTAATATGCCTTAAAAATCCCTTGAAACCCTAATAAATCATAATAAAATCTAATATAACCTAAGAAACCCAAAAAATGCTCACAAACAAAAAAAAACTCTCACAAACAATAAAAACATGCTAAATTATCTAAAAAGACCTAACAAAAAAAATATAACCTGATAAAACAAAAAAAAACTAATAAACCCCTCACAAACCCTAATAAACCTTAAAAATCCCAAATAAACCCTAATAAAAACTAATAAACCCTAATAAAACCATAATGAAATGATAAAAATACATTCTCAACCCTAATAAACCTTGACACACCATAACAAAACCTAATAAAACCCAACTAAACCCCAATAAACAAAAAAAAAAGAAAACAAACCATTAAAAAGCCCTAGAAACCCAAATAAACCATAATAAATTCAAATAAAATCTAATAAACCATTAAAAATGCACACAATCATTAAAAACAGGCTAATAAAACCTGAAAAGTAATAACAACCCCTCAAATATATTAACAAAAACTAAAAAACTCATATACCCTAATAAAAACACTAACAAACCGTAGTAAACCCTAAACATCCCTAACAAACCCTAATAAACCATACTCAACCCTAATAAACCCAAATAAAACCATAAAGATACCGACTCAACCCTAATAAAACCTTAAAATACCTACTCAACTCTAATAAACCTTAACAAATCATAATAAACCATAATAAACCCCACAAAACCCTAAAAAAGGAAAATATACCATTAAATATTCCTAAAACCCCTAATAAAACTAATAAAACCTAATAAAGCTAAAAGCAATAATAACCCGAATAAACACTACTAAACACTAAAAAACCATAATATACCCTCATAAAAATTAATAAACGATAATGAACCCCAATAAACCCTAATTTATCCTAAACGTACCCATATATACCATAATATACCATAATATACCCTAATAAACCCAACTCAATCCTAATAAAACACAAAATATACCTAACAAACCCTAATAAACCTTGACACACCATAATAAACCCTAATAAAATCTTAATAACCCCCACCAGACCCTAGAAAACTCTAATATACCATTAAAAAACCGTAAAACCCTAACAAGCCATAAAAAATGTTAATAACACCTAAAAATCCAAAAAAATGCTAGTAAAACCTAAAAATACCTCTAATACTAATAGTAGTAATAACACACGTGCATGTGAATATGCATGTGAATGGTTTAAATAATAAATCATAATGCACGTGCATGTGCATATGTGTGTGCATTTTCATGTGAATGATAATAAATAATAAATTATATATAATAACGCATGTGAATTCCATGTGTATGTGCATGTGCATGTGAATGATAATAAATAATAAATAATTACGCACATACAAGTACATGTGCATCTGCATGTGCATGGTAATAAACCATAAATAATAACCAAGTCTCCATGAATTTGCATTTGCATGTGAATGATAATAAATAATAAATAATAACACATGTGATAATAGAATTACGCACGTGCATTGCGTGTGCACGTGCATTAGAATAAATAATAGTAACACATGTGATAATAGAATAATGCAACTGAATTGCATTTTCATGTGAATGATAATAAATAATATATAATAACTCAAATGCATGTGCAATTTCATGTAATGATGATGATAATGACGCATTCACATGAATGGTAAAAAATAATAAATAACAATGCACGTGCACGTGCATGTGCATTTGATGATACAAACAACAACAACAAGAATAATAATAATAATAATAATAATAATAATAGAATAATGCAACTGCATTTCATGTTCACGTGTATAGTAGTAAATAATAAATAAATAATAATAAATAAGAACACACATGCATGTGCATGTGCAATAACATTTTATTATAATATTAATAATTCTAATTGTAATAATAACAATAATAATAACGCATGCACGTGCATGGTAATAAATAATAAATAACAACACACATGCATGTGCATTTGCATGTGATAATGATAATAATAATGATAATGATAATAATAATAATAATAATAATAACTCTGATAATAATAATAATAATAATAACAATAATAAAAGAATAATAAAAGTGCATTGCATATGCACGTACATGGTAATAAATAATAAATAATAACGCATGTGCATCTTAATTTTCATATGATAGTAATAATAACAAAATTATTAATAATAGTAGTAGTAATGGTGATAATAGTATTAGTACTGATGTATTTGATAATAGAATATTGCATGAGCATTACGTGTGCATGTGCATGATAATAAATAATATATAATAATGCACGTGCATTGAATGTGCCTATATGTGCATTCGCATGTGCCTTTGCATGTGATGATAATAAAAATAACCACAACAACAACAACAACCAAAATAATAATAATAACAATAATAATAACAACACATGTGATAATAAAATAATGTGTGTGCATTGCATGTGCACGTGCATGGTAATAAAAATATAATAATAACGCACGTGCATGTGCATGTGCATACTCATGAGATTATGATAATAATAATAATTATTATAACAATAATAATTAGTTGTAGTTGTGTGAAAAAACAGCAGACAAGACAAAAGTTCTAGAAATGGTGTCTCGAAAAACCTAACAAATCACATTGTCATTAAAAAAGGCATAACTTCATCAAGTGTCCATTTCTGCTCCATGATTTGTTAAACTAAATCTCATAGAACGAACTATGATAAAAACTGGTGTCGGAGGCTGAACAGACACATAGATCAGAAGTTATGACCATTTTAAGAAAACTTTGACAGGGATCCGGACACGGAAATGGAGATTTTGAGGCCTTCTGGTGGGTTTTTGGGATTTTAGGGTCCCAAACGGTCAACCAGAGTGAAAGTTATGGACATTTAAAGTTTGACATTTTTTAGAGTGGAATAACTAATATATATTATGTTTCTTTGATCTTCTCACAGTTTCGATTAGACTTGAACCTCACTTATCTCACGAGCTTCGATTTTACTATTCACATCACTCAAACAGACACCCAAAGGAGAGGTTATGCATATTTTAGTGGGTTTTGGGTTTCTTAGGTTTTTAGGCGCTAGGAGGGTTGCTTAATTTAAAATAACAATAACTTCTGCTATGTGTGTTCATTTTGCGTCTACCACATATCAAATCAAATATTGTGAAAAGATACACTCTGGTAACCACTGGAACCCATTCTGACATTTTCAACCCGCAAAAAGACCCAAAATCCCTTTGGATGGTCAAAAGAATGGCTTCTAGTGTCTGTTTTGCAATAAATTCTTCTATGGGTGTCTGTTTTGCCTCTACCACATATCAAATCAAAGCTTGAGACTAGACCTACACTCCTATAACCAATGGAGAACCTTGTCGCATCCTTGAAGGCCCAAAAAGGTACTTAAACCCTCCAAAAGACCATAAATTCTACTCTGGGAGTCCTTTTTGCCTCTAGAATATATCAAATCGAATCTTTAGACTAGATCTACACATATGTGACCAATACGAATACCTTATCACATTATTAAAGACCCAAAAGGTCCTTAAGTATTCCAAATGAACATAACTTCTACTCTGGGTGTCCGTTTCACCTCTACCACATATCAAATTCAAGCTTGCAACTAGCTCTTCACATCTGTGACAACCAAGAATAACTAAATAACCATGACAAACCATGAATAACCCCATAAACACTAAAAACCATTAAAAACCATGCAAAACCCTAACAAACCCTAACAAACCATAAAAAACACTAAAAAACCCTAACAAACCCTAACAAACCCCACAAAACCCTCAAAATACATAACAAACACTAAAAACCATAATGAACCCTAATAAGCCCTAAAAACCCCCAAGAAGCACTAAGAAACCCCAAAAAACAAAAAAACCCCTAAGAAACCCTAAAAAATCCTAAGAAACCATAAGAAACCCTAACATAACCCTAAAAACCCTAAAAACCCGAACAAAACCCTAAGCAGACCTAAGAAATACTAATACACCCTTAAAAACCCTAACACACCCTTAGAAACTCTAACACACCCTTAGAAACCCTAGAAAACCCTTAGAAACCCCAACACATGCATATAAACCCTAACACAACCTTATAAACCCTTAGAAACCATATCACACCCATAAAAACCCAAAACCACCCATAAAAACCCTAACCCATCCATAGAAACCCTAACACACCCTTAGAAACCCTAATAAACACTTAAACACCCTAAATCACTCTAATAAAAAATTATAAATCTTAACAAACCCTACAAACCAATAATAAACCCTAATAAACCCTAAATCCCACTATTAAACCCTAACAAACACTAATAAATGGTAATAAACCATAAAAACCCTAGTAGACCCTAATAAAAGCTACAAAATACCTAAAAACCCAAATATACAACAAAAACGCTATTAAACCATTCAAAATGCTAATATTCACTAAAAAACCCTAACAAACCTGGAAAAACCTAACAAAACCATAAAAAACCATAAAAATCCAAAAAAACCGAAATACCCAAAAAAACCCAAAAAACCCTAAAAACCCTAAAAAATCCTAAAAAACCCTAAAAACCCTAAAACCCCTAAAACTGAAAAATCCAAAAAAACCTGAAAACAAATCTAAAAACCCTAAAAAAACTCAAAAAAACCTCAAAAAACCCTAAAAAACCTAAAAATCACTAAAAATGAAAAAAACCCTAAAAGCATAAAAATGCCTAACAAAACCCTTAAAACCCTAAAAACCCCCTAACAAACCCTAAAAACCTCAAAAGAAATCCTAATACACCCTAAAGAAACCAAAAAACCCAAAAACCCCAAAAAACCCTAAAGAACCCTAAAGAACCACTAAAGCCACTAACAACACTACATAAACCCTATCAATTGCTACAAAAACACGAAAAATGCTTCGAAACCCACAAAACGCAACAAAACCCCAAAAAACACTAAAATAACCCTAACAAAGCATACAAAATCCAAACACACCCATAAAACCAAAAAAACGCATAAAACCCCAAACAACTCAAACAAACCGTATCAAACCCTAAAAATCCTAACAAAACTTAACAAACCCTAACAACCACTAATAACCCCTAAGAACTACTAATAAACCCTAATAACACAAAAAACCCCACTATTACACCATAAAAACCCTAATAAACACTAATAAATAGTAATAACCTGTAATAAACCCTAACAAACTCTATTAGAGCCTAATAAATGCTAAAAAAGACATAAAACCCATAATATATAATAAAAAACACTATTGATCCATAATAAACCCTAATAATCACTAAAAACCCTAACAAACCTGACAAAACGTTACAAAAATCTCCAAATAATAGCCTAAAAAACCCTACAACCGATTAATAAATCCTAAAAAACCCTAATAACCCCAAAATTAATCGTAATAAAACTAAGAACCCCAAATAAATCGTAACAATTCCTAACAATCCAAAATAAATCATAACAAACTGAAACAAACCATAAAAATCCCCTAAGAAACACCAATAAACCCTAACAAATCATAAAAAACCATAATAAGTTGTAGTAAACCCAAATACACGTTACTAAACCCTAATAAATAAACTAAACCCTAATAAACCCGAATAAATCCTAAATGACCCTAAAAAGGTTGATAAACCCTATAAAAAACTATTAATGCCTACAAAAGCCCAATAAAACCCTAATATGGAATAAAAAACACTAATAAACTGTAAAAAATCCAAAAGAACACTAATAAACCCTAAAGAACCCTAATAAACCCTAAAGAACTATATAAAACACTAAGGAACACTAAAAAACCCTAAAGAACCCAAAAAAAATGCTAAAACACATTATATAAACCCTAAAAACTGCTACAATACCCAAACAAACCCTAAAACACACTAAAAATCCTAACAACCCCTATCAATCCCAAAAAACAAATAAACCCATAACCCCCCCCCCCCCAAAAAAAACCATTAAAAAGCCACCAGATACCATAAAAAACCAAAAACACCCGTTAACAACCCTTAAAATCCTAAAAAACACTAGAAACCATAAACAACCATTAAAACCCTTAATAGGCTTTAAATAGATACATAAACCCTAAAAACGTTACATAAACCCTAAAAATGAAACAAAAACCCTAAAACACTACATAAACCAAAAACGCAACATAAACCCAAAAAATGCTACATAAACCCTATAAGCAATACATAAACCCTAGAACTGTAATGTAAACCCTAAAAAAGACAACATAAACCCTAAAAATAAAACATAAACATTAAAAAACTCTACATAAAACCTAAAAACACAATATATACCCTAAAAACACTACATGAACCCTAAAAACGTTACATAAACCCTAAAAAATGCAACATAAAAGCTACATCACCCCTAAAAATGCTACATAAACCTAGAAAACACAAAATAATCCCTAAAAAATGCTACATAAAATCTAAACCATAAACACGCTACATATACACTAAAAACGATACATAAACCCTAAAAATGATACAGAGAACCTAAAATCTCAATCTATACCCTAAAAATGCTACATAAACACTAAAAATTCTAGATAATCTCTAACAACGCTACAGAAACACTAAAAAATTCTAGAAAACCCCTAAAGACGCTTCAAAACCCTCAAAAATATTAAACCCTAATATACCATAATATAAACAATTAAACCCTAATAAACTCCTAATAAACCCCTAATAAACTCTAATAATCCCTAAAAACGTTGTATAATCCCTAAAACCCCTAAGAAACTCGACTCACCCCTAATAAAACCCCCAAAACACCTAATAAACCCTAATAAATGATAATAAAACCTTATAAACCCTAAAAACATGTTAAGAACACCGAAAAAACCCTAACCAACCCTAATAGACACTAATCGAATCCAATAAACCCTATAAACACCAAACAAACCCTAAAAACCACAATAATCCATAAATAAAGCCAAATCAACCCTACTCAACCCTAACAAACCTTAACACACCATAATAACCATAAATAAAACACTAGAAAACCCTAATAAAGAAAAAAACATTAGTATACCTTAAAAATCCCCAGAAACCCTGATAAACGCTAATATAAACAAATAACCCCTAAAAATGCTCACAAACAATAAAAAATAATCACAATCAATAAAAACATTCTATATTAACTAAAAAGACCTAAAAACACAAATATAACCTAATAAAGACAAAAAATGCTAATATACCTTAAAAATCCCTAGAAACCCTAATAAACCATAATAAACTCTAATATAACCTAGGAAACCATAAAAACTCTCAAAAACAAAAAAAAAATGCTCACAAACAATAAAAACATTCTATATTATCTAAAAAGACCCAAGAAACACTAATATAACCGAATAAAACAAAAAAAACTTGTAAACCCCTAACAAATCCTAATAAACCCAAAAAATCCCTAATAAACCCTAATAAAAACTTATAAACCTTAATAAAATAACAAAAAAACCATAAAAATACATTCTCAACCATAATAAACCTTAACAAAACAAAATAAAACCTATTAAAACCCGACTAAACCCAAATAAACAAAAACAACGTAGACAAACCATTAAAAACCCTAGAAAATCTAATAAACAAAAATAAATTCTAATAAAACCTAATAAACCATAAAAAATGCTCCCAATCACTAAAAACATGCTAATAAAACATAAAAAGTCCTAACAACCGCTCATATATATTAACAAAAACTAAAAAACACTCATATACCCAAATAAAAACAGTAATAAACCCTAGTAAACCATAAACTCCCTAACAAACCCTAATAAACCCTACTCAACCCTAATAAACCCTAATAAAACCTTAATGATACATACTCAACCCTAATAAAACCCTAAAAATACCTAGCCAACCCTAATAATCCTTGAAACACCATAATAAATCATAATAAACCCCACTAAACCCTAAAAAAGAAAATATACCATTAAAAAGTCCTAAAACACCTAATAAATGCTAATAAAACCTAACAAACCTTAAAAGCGCTAATAAACCCTAATAAATACTACAAACCCTTAAAACCCCTAATATACCCTCTTAAAAATTAATGAACCATAATGAACCATAATAAACCCTAATAAATCCTAAACATTCCCAAATATACCATAATATACCCTAATAAACACAAATTAATCCTAATAAATCCCTAAAAATACCTTAAAAACCCTAATAAACCTCGACACACCATAATAAACCCAAATAAAATTATAATAACCCCCACTGAACCCTATAAAACACTAATATACAATTAAAAAACCCTAAACCCTAACAAACCATAATAAATGTTAATATCACCTACAACTCCTAAAAAATGCTAGTAGACGCTAAAAATACCTCCAATAATAATAATAGTAATAACGCACGTGCATGTGATTATTCATGTGCATGGTTTAAATAATAAATAATAATGCACGCGCATATGCATATGCCTGCGCATTTTCTTGTGAATGATAATAAATAATAAATAATAACGCATGTGAATTGCATGTGTATGTTCATGTGCATTTGAATGACAATAAATAATATATAATAACGCGCATACAAGTTCATGTGCATGTTCATGTGCATGTGAATGGTAATAAACAATAAATAATTACCAAATCTACGTGAATGTGCATTTGAATGTGAATGATAATAAATAATAAATAATAACACATGTGATAATAGAATAACACACGTGCATTGCATGTGTACACTACTACAAAACGACCATTATTAGCGCAAGAAAAGTGCAATAACAGTGCTAAAAAAGAGTTGTTAATCGAGACGAGGATATAGGGGGGTCCCATTTATCAGCGCTTCTAAAAAGCTATTATAAAAGTCGAAAAAATAAATAAATAAAAAATAAAAAATAATAAAAAATATTTATATAACGCCAGGGGGACTTTTAAAAGCGCTTGACCCCCGCTATCAGTGCTAGGTGGACCCCCCTCAATCTCTCCCTCATGCAGCCCTTTCCGCGCATCCCCCACACGCACGCACTTCCTTGCTTCTACCCAAACTTGAACCCGTGACCTCCCCCCACGCGTGCCTGCACCTTTACCACTAATTCATTTCATTTTTTTCTCTATTTAATTATATATCTATTTATTTATATATATAGTTATAGTTATTCATATATTAATATAGATTCATATTAATATAAATATATTTAGTTATATTAATACATATATATTTATTCATATATTAGTATATATATATTCATTCTTATATTAATATATATTTATATTAATATATTTTTTATCTGTATATTTATTTTTATATTAATATATATTTATAAGATTAGTTTTAAATACATTTATAAAATATGTTTTTTATGTGTGTTTATAAATAAATAAATACATAGATATATACAACACACACACACAAACACACACACACACACACACAGACACACACACACAAACACATATATATTTACGAATAAATACACACACACACATATATATATATATACGTGTATTTGAAAAGCTATAGAATGTTAAAACGAAGATAACTTCTAATCTAGATGACTGTTTCAACTCCACAACCTGTCCAATCGAAGAAAATAAAACAATCGTCGATATTATATGTGGTACAGGCCTAACAGACAGCCAGATCAGAAGTTATACTTGTTTGAATGTTAACAAATCAGGGTATCCTGACTAAATCCACTAACAACGCTACATAAACCCTATTAATTGCTACAAAAACCTGAAAAATGTGTCAAAACCCAAAAAATGCAACAAAACCCCAAAACGCTAAAATAACCCTGACAATGCATAAAAAATCCAAACACACCCATAAAACCCAAAAAAATGCATAAAATACCAAACAACTCAAACAAACCGTAACAAACCATAAAAACTCTAACAAAACCTAACAAATAATAATAACCACTAATAACCACTAAGAACCACTAATAAACCCTAATACCCCCTAAAACCCACTATTAAACCCTTAAAACCCTAATAAACACTAATAAATCATAATAACCTATAATAACCCCTAAAACTCTATTAAACCCTAATAAATGATACAAAATCCCTAAAACCCCTAATATATGATAAAAAATACTATTACACCATAATAAACCCTAATAATCACTAACAATCTTAACAAACCTAACAAAACGCTACAAAAACCTCCAAATAATAGCCTGCAAAACCCTACAACCCACTAATAAACCCTAACAAACCCTAATAACACCAAAATAAATCGTAAAAAACCCTAAAAACACCAAATAAATCGTAAAAAACTGAAACAAACCATAACAAACCTCTAATAAACCACAATAAACTCTAACAAATCATAATAAACCCCAATAAATTGTAATAAACCCAAATACACATTACTAAACTCTAAAAAATAAAAATAACCCTAATAAACCCTAATAAATCCTAAATAACCCTAAAAAGGTTGATAAACCCTAGAAAAAGCTATTAATGCCTACAAAAGCCCAATGAAACCCTAATATACAATAAAAAACGTTAATAAACTGTAACAAATCCTAAAGAACACTAATAAACCCTGAAGAACCCTAATAAACCCTAAACAACCATATTAAACTATAAAGAACACTTAAAACCCTAAAGAACCCAAAAAATGATAAAACACATTATATAAACACTAAACACCACTACAATACCCAAAAAAACTGTAACGCCCCTACCCTAGTTACCCAGAGTATGTGCATTATTGCGTAACATTGTCATGATCACAAAAGATCAAGTCTTGAAAGACAGATTAGTTTAGTAGCCTTGGAAACACTAGATACATTCATAAGTCTTACATTATATCATAAAGTAAAACAAAACTAAAACAACATCTTGTCTTCTTATGCCCTCATACTTTCCCTGGAGGTCATTCATAATATACTTCTTTACATCCTGGAAAAATTAAAACATTGGAAGGGGTGAGCTCAGATTCTCAGTAAGGATAACAACATAGCGGATGCTTTCATAAATAAACATTAACATTTAAGGCAATGTATAACTAAAACAAAAGCCTTTTAAACTTGAACATCAACATAATATGGCAAAAATAAAATGAAATAATGCCTTTTACTTATTCACATGGATATTCTACTGGTCAAATAATCACATGCAATATCAATAACCACTTTCATAATGATGGAATGCATAATGCCAGACTATCATAACCACATAGCCAAGGCCTCGTTCCAAGACTACAAATAAGATTTTGTCTATGCCTCGTTCCAAGACACTAGTTTGTCTCATGAGACCTACCGATGCATCAAGGAGCCATAGCGGGCTCCACCCGTCACATATTAAGTCCAATGCATTCCCCATATGAATTTGTTTAAACATATCATAAACCATAACATAATCGTATCACATAAAACATGCATAAAAGAAACATAAAATTTCCACATTTCAATCACAAGATATCAATACAACACATTGATCTAAAAAAACACTTTCAAAACCATTTTCAATACCAAAATAAAAGAAAATTAAAACTTGGTATTTATTTTTCATTTTAAAAAGGTTATGGCTTGAAGAGGAAGCCGAAACTCAAATAATGGTCACGGTGGCGGAGAAGTCATTGTTACCGCATAGGTAAGACAAAACATTCCTTTTGTCTTTTAGTAAAAATGCTTCATATAAAAAGATTCCTTTTGAATAAATGTAAATGTCAAAAGGGTTTATACACAGTATAAAAGAAAGTTGTGTATAAAACAAAATATGCCTCAATGAAATGAGATTGAGACGAAGTCCTTAAAAAGATAATTTTTTTAATAAATTAGATATTTTCTGTGTATTCACTATAATTACACATAAATAAAGTATAATTACAAGATAAGACATAATAATATCATGACATATTTTGAAAGTAGGAGATTAACCCAAAGAACGGAAATTGGGTTAAGAAGTTCCCTTACCTCGTGTCCAAATTGACTCGAATGTTCTTTAACCTCTTAAATAATAAACAAGAGTTAATTTCTACTTTCTTAAGAACCTTTTTCAAGTTCATTAATCCTTTTATATTAATTATTACCATTTTATGAAAATTATGTAATTATTTAAGTTAAAAACGGTCGTTTTGACGATCTTAGGTACTTGAGTCAAAAATAAACTTCTTATAATTACACGTTGTTCATGTGGTAAAATATCCATTATATCCAGAATTATATTCATGATGTAGATATCATATATATCATATATATCCATTATATACATTCATTCATAATATTACGTAACATTTAGAGGAAAGAAATGAAATGCACCGTTCATGGAGACGGTAAGCCGTACGTACGCATGAACGCTACATTCATTTCTATTTCATATTTAATGGAATGAAATTATAATTATATAAAGGTATACTATAATTCTAGTATAATATAATGTATAATACCATTTACTCCATCCTTTATACATCCCACATATGGAATTAACGATTCAAATCACTTTGAGGGGGCGGTAGTCCACACTTCCTAAAATGAAATTATCGCGTTTACCCATAATGGAAATCATAAAGGTATTACATAAATGAGAAATAAATAAGAATAAGGAAAAAATAAAAATAATATATATATATATATATATCATATATGAAAATAGTTTCATCATAATGGCCACCATGAGAGGTGTTAAAATAAAATTGAACAATCATCATTTCGTGAGGCAGTAATTCGCCACCCACAGAAACAATATGTTCTTTAACCATTAAACGAAGGTGTGTGTAAGTGTAAATAAAATACTTATCATAAAAACATCCTATTATATTTTAGATACTGGTTTTGTTACAAAAGAAATTAATAAAAAGAGTTTAGGGGGTTGGAGAAGCAAAATAAAACAAAAGAACCCACGTGAAGTCATTACCTTTAAAATAAGGTAACTCTTTTTGATTTGAGTCAAAGGATTCTTTGGGAAGACTTATGCCCAAATTGAGGCTTCTAGGAGTAATATAGGGAAGTTGGGAGAGTATTTGGGTAGAGTTTTTCCGAGCCAAATGGCTTGGAAGGTGTGAATAAGGTGGTAGTGGTGGGGGCCTTTCATAAGAGGAGAGGAGGGGCACTCTTGGAAAGTCATGAAATGTTACTTTATTATATAATGAGTTTCGGATTTTAAAGGTCCCACACTTATATATTTCGAGGATAAGGTGATAATGGTTCGAAATATACTCATCCAATAGGTTTTTGACAAGTGTATGTCTTATAGTTTACATTATCTTTTCATTTTATTTAAATCGTTAATTAATGAGGTAATCACTCCATCATCATGGTGTTATAAAAAATTTAATTTATTTAATGTCTAAAAATTATAAAAAAATTACCATGATGTAGGAAATATTTTTATCTTTCCAATGAATATTTATAGTCAAAAATTTTACTTATATAACCCCATGTAATAATTGTTTTAGTAAAACAACACATGTTTGTGACAATTTTATTTTTACATTAAATAAAAAGTTATTAATGTCATTTTCTTACCCTAGTGGCTCCATGGGGTCCCCAAGTTGACCCATGGATTGTATTGATTGTCCATGAATCATCCAATAATGGTAGGACAAGTGTAAAGGTATTTTTATATTTTTATAATATCATTTTTACCTTAAATTTCACCAATTACATTTATTCGCGATTAATAAAACTTAAAAGTTACTATTCACCAAAAAATTATTTTAATCTCATTGAACCACATTTTACTTCCTAATTAAAACCATGTATGTCAGATTTTTTAAAATCAAATCACAGAAGTGGTAATGTTTCATTTAAACAAAAAATATGTTTTTTAACTACCACTTAGTGGTTTCAATATTCATCAAAAATTGAAGTTTTTCAGAACAATGCAAAAATTTCACCCTAAGCTATAATTGATATTCCGAATTCAAAAATGATGTCTATTTTACAAAATTCCAAACATATAAGTTGCATTAATTAATTTTATAATTAATTCCCGCTGTCACAACAAATAGCATGTTTTTAAGAAACAATATATATAAAAATATTGACAATTGTTTATGTCCAATTTCAAAGTGAAATTAATTATAATGACCACCATTGGATAAAATGGTAAAAATATATTATAATTATACTTTTAAACCACTCAATAGTATAATTTATCACTATAAATTATTTTGAATAAAAAAGTTGTTTTTAATTATTTTTTACTATTCATAAAAAATTGGAAGTTCTCAGAAAAATACCAAAAATTCAACATAGGCTAATTTAGATATTCCAAATCCAAAAATAAAGTCCATTTTGAAATATATATATAAATTTAAAAAGTGGGTATTACTATTCATAATGGATATTTTGATTGGTCGTGGTGTGTTAGAATCTCGAACTTGCGTACAATGCAAACTATTGCATTATTGAAAGAGAAGCGTATCGTGGAAGCTTGGGGGGTTACATTATCCCCTACTTCAATAAATTGCATCCTCGCAATTTGAAATTTTTCTTTGAAAATAAAAGGTTGAAAATAGAAAATACCTTTGTGGAAAACCCACATCGGAAATAAGGTTAATAAAATTTATCCTTAACAAGAGGGAAAGGGAAATGAAAAAGTCACCACCAAATTATGATCTCGATAAGGAGAACATTGGTGGCAATTAGAGACATATAATTGGAGGAAAAGCATAAATATTTGTAGGGAGTGTTTGAGGTCATCAATCAACAACAATTGTAAAATTGAGGGCCTCAAATCCTTCAATCTATGTTGATTTAAAATATTATCAGTTCAACAAGACATAAGGTATTAGGATAACACATTTTTTGTTATAATATCCCTTTACTAATGTTTAGAATTAATTTATTCATAGAATAAGAGATAGGTATATATATTTATTCTTGAAAATTAGAGTTTCAACCTTCAACTAATTTCTACCACAAAATCATCTTTCACTCAAAAACATAATTGAACTCAAAAATATTATATTTATCCTAATTGTACAAGGTTAAAAATATTAACACATACCATTTAGATTAGGAAAACTATTTTGTAATAACCAATGACTTCTTGTAGGTTAGTGGTAGGTAATAAAGGCATGTTTCACTATGGTTGTGGGTTCGATTCCTGCAGCTTTGTCTGACGCAACGGGTTATCCCCCAACCTACAAGTTGTCCTTTTCCTAAAACTATAGTATTATAATATTCCAAAAATAATATTCAAGAATGTTTTAACCTTAAACAATACTATCCAAGGTTCAAATTAATCCATTCCAACCTTTATAGTTATCCAAAATACTTCTGTCCAACTCACAATCCAAATTTTATAAGGAAGGTAAACATAATAAAGATCCTTATTTCCATGTAACAACATGTGAACACCTTCATCATGTATTCTTTTAAAACACCGCAACATCTTGAATTACCATAAATCCTTATTTATTACATTCATGATCCCTTATTCCTTATAGAATACTAGATATACTCCTTCTATCAAAAAATGTATACAAATCATTAATCAATTTCAAGGAAGTTAAGAATGTCCAATATAATTTATCCAAATAAATCATGTATTATTCCAAAATCACTATCTCGGTATCAGAACCATATTATGGTTTATCTTTCTCTCAACCATATATTTTCCAAAAATTTAACCTGATGTGGAGTCACTTTTCTTGGTTCCACACAATCTCAAGTCCTTGATGAAATAGTACTGAAGTAAAATCCTTATATACTCTATAATTATTATAACCAATACATCATTGATACAACACTCAAATGGAAATTTTTTTAATAACAACATAAGAACTCTAATCATTCCTCCTCATCTGTGGTAGTATCATAACTTGATTATTATCCAATAACATCATTTGGAGCATACTCTGATGATTTGGACATTGGTTTTCATAGTGTCCCCACTCCTTGCAGATGAAGCATTGTACATTTGAAACCATTTTCTTACCCTTGCTGTCACGCACTTGGTGTCCTTTTTCTACACACTTATAACAAACTCCCATTCTCGTCAGTAATGTTCCAAGGTGTTTCTTCCCACAGTTATCACATATTGGAAAATTATTCTTTTCCCTCATCCCTTTATCCATCATTCTCTCTTCCATCATTTTCTTCTCTTTCTTCCCTTCAAAGCAATATGACTCAGAGAATTATTTACTTATCTTATTAACACATGATACTATTTCTTCATATGTTGAGAACACATGGGAGACTATTTCCCTTCTAAATGTTGGATTAATACCGTGAAAGATATGACCCTTCTTACTATTTGGATCATATGTATTGATGGAGTTCAAAAATCTTCTACTGGGCGCCATTTCTATACAATGGAATAAACTTGGTTAGTTTATGAATTGCAATGAATAATTCCAAACTTTTAAAATACTCAATGTAAATTGAACGGTTTATGGATATAATACATAATCATAAAAAATGTTTTCTTTGAGGAATTATATACTCATAAACCCTTCATAATGGTTTGTAAGGAAAATGATAATAATCCTAAGCATATCCCCCAGGAGTGTCGTAACCAAGAGTGCAGCAAGGCCCATTGTCGTGCACCAGTTCCCGTTCGAGTCTAGCTCAAAGCGGTGTTTTCGGGTTTTACCCCTAGGTACATCTGTGCCAGAGCTGCCTCTACCTGCTCGTATCCAGACAGGGATGTATTGCTCAGAAAACTCACAAAATCTCTATAATACCAAAATTCTAGGATGTTATTCTATACTAATCCTTAAAGTCTATCTTTGGGCTATGTGGTCTAATCAGAGTTTATCTAAATCTAGCTTCCAAGGTTATTACTAAACTGCCTCTAATACCAACTGTAACTCCCCGAACCCAGTTACCCAGAGTCGGTGCATTATTGCGTAACATTAGCATGATCACAAAAGATTAAGTCTCGAATGACCGATTAGTTTAGTAGCCTTGGAAACACTAGATACATTCATAAGTCTTACATTATATCATAAAGTAAAACAAAAATACAACATAACATTGTCTTCATTTCCCCTCATATTATCCCTGGAGTTCATTCATAATATACTTCTTCACATCCTGGTAAAATTAAAACATTGGATGGGGTGAGCTCAGATGCTCAGTAAGGATAAAAATATAGAGGAAGCTTTCAAAACTAAACATTAACATTTAAGGCAATGTATAACTAAAACAAAAGCCTTTTAAAATTGAACTTCAGCATAATATGGAAAAAATAAAATGAAATAATGCCATTTACTTATTCACATGGATATTCTACTGGTCGAATAATCACATGCAATATCAATAACCACTTTTATAATGATGGAATGCATAATGCCAGACTATCATAACCACATAGCCAAGGCCTCGTGCCAAGACTACAAATAAGATTTTGTCAAGCCCTCGTGCCAAGACACTAGTTTGTCTCATGAGACCTACCGATGCATCAAGGAGCTATAGCGGGCTCCACCCATCGCTTATTAAGTCCAATGCATTCCCCATATGAATAGGTTTAAACATATCATAAACCATAACATAATCGTATCACATAAAACATGCATAAAGGAAACATAACATTTCCACATTTCAATCACACGATATCAATACAACACATTGATATAATAAAAACACTTTCAAAACCATTTTCAATACCATAATAAACGAAAATTAAAACTTGGTATTTATTTTTCATTTTAAAAAAGTTATGGATTGTAGAGGAAGCTGAAACTCAAATAATGGTCACGGCGGTGGATAATTCACTGTTGCCGCATAGGTAAGTCAAAACATTACTTTTTTAGTTTAGTAAAAATGCTTCATATAAAAAGATTCTTTTTTAATAAATGTAAAATTCAAAGGGGTTTATACACATTATAAAAGAAAGTTGTGTATAAAACAAAATATGCCTCAATGAAAGGAGATTGAGACGAAGTCCTTACAAAGATAATTTTTTTTAAATAAAATAGATCATTTATGTGTATTCACTATAAGTACACATAAAGAAAGTATAAATACATGATAGGACATAATAATATCATGACATAATTTGAATGTAGGAGATTAACCCAAAGAACGGAAATTAGGTTAAGATGTTCACTTACCTCGTGTCCGACATGACTCGAACGTTATTTAACCTCCTAAATAATATACTAGAGTTAATTTATACTTTCTTAAGAACATTTTTCAAGTTCATGATTCCTTTTATATCACTTATTACCATGTTATGAACATTATGTAATTATTTAAGTTAATAATGGTCGTTTTTTCGATCTTAGGTACTTGAGTCAAAAATAAACTTCTTATAATTACACGTTGTTCATGTGGTAAAATATTCATTATATTCATAATTATATTCATGATGTATATATCATATATATAATATATATCCAGTATATAAATTCATTCATAATATTACGTAACATTTAGAGGTAAGAAATGAAATGCATCATTCATGGAGACGGTGAGCCGTACGTACACATGAACGCTAATTTCATTTCTATTTCATATTTAATGTAATAAAATTATAATTATATAAAGGTATAAAATAATACCATTATAATATAATGTATAATACCATTTACTCCATCCTTTATATATCCCACATATGGCATTAACGATTCAAATCATTTTGAGGGGGCGTTAGTCCGCACTTCCTAAAATGAAATTATCGCGTTTACCCATAATGGAAATCCTAAAGGTATTCCATAAATGAGAAATAAAGAAGCATAAGGAAAACATAAACATATTATATATATCATATATGAAAATAGTGTCATCATAATTTCCACCATGAGAGGTGTTAAAAGAAGATTGAACAATCATCGTTTCGTGAGGAAGTAATTCGCCACCCACAGAAACAATATGTTCTTTAACCACTAGGCGAAGGTGTGTATAAGTGTAAATAAAATACATATCATAACAACATCCTATTATATTTTATATACTATTTTTGTTACAAAATAAAGGAATAAAAAGAGTTTAGGGGGTTGGAGAAGAAAAATAAAACAAAAGAACCCAAGTGAAGTCATTACCTTTAAAATCGGGTAACTCTATTTGATTTGATCCAAAGGCTTCCTTGGGAAGACTTATACCCATATTTAGGATTCTAAGAGTAAGAGAGGGAAGTTGTGAGAGTATTTGGGCAGATGTTGGCCGAGCCAAATTGCTTGGAAGGTGTGAATAAGGTGGTAGTGGTGGGGGCCTTTTATAAGAGGAGAGCAGGGGCACTCTTGGAAAGTCATGAAATGTTACTTTATTATATAATGATTTTCGGATTTTAAAGGTCCCACATTTATATATTTCTAGGATAAGGTGATAAGGGTTCTAAATATACTCATCCTATAGGTTTTTGACAAGTGTAAGTCTTATATTTTACATTATCTTTTCATTTTATTTAAATCATTAATTAATGAGGTAATCGCTGCATCATCATGGTGTTATAAAAAATTTAATTTATTTAATGTATAAAAATTATAATAAAATTACCATGATTTAGTAAATAGTTTTATCTTTCCAATGAATATTTATAGTCAAAACGTTAACTTATATAACCCCATGTAATGATTGTTTTAGTAAAACAACACATGTTTTTGACAATTTTATTTTTACATTAAATAAAAAGTTATTGATGTCATTTTCTTACCCAAGTGGATCCATGGGGACTCCAAGTTGACCCACGGATTGTCTTGGTCGGAAATGAATCATCCAATAAGTGTAGTACAAGTGTAAAGGTATTTTCATATTTTTATAATATCATTTTTACCTTAAATTTCACTAATTACCTTTAATCGCGATTAATAAAACATAAAAGTTACTATTCACCAAAAAAATATTTTAATCTCATTGAACAAAATTTTACTTATTAATGACAACCATTTAGGTCAGATTCTTGAAAATCAAATGGCAGAATTGGTAATATTTCTTTTAAACGAAAAATCAGTTTTTTAACTACCACTTAGTGGTTTCACTATTCATCAAAAATTGATGTTTTTTAGAACAATGCCAAAATTTCACCCTAAGCTATAATTGATATTCCGAATTCAAAAATTATTTCTATTTTAAAAAATTCCAAACATGTAAGTTGCATTAATTAATTTTATAATTAATTCCCGCTGTCACAACAAATTGCGTGTTTTTAAGAAACAATATATATCAAAAGATTGACAATTGTTTATGTCCAATTTCAATGTGAAATTAATTCTAATGACCACCATTGGATAAAATAGTAAAAATATATTCTAATTATACTTTAAAACCACTCAACAGTATAATTTATCACTAAAAATTATTTTGATTAAAAAAGTTGCTTTTAAGTATTTTTCACTATTCATAAAAAATTGGAAGTTCTCAGAAAAATACCAAAAATTCAAAATAGAATAATTTCGATATTCCGAATCCAAAAATGAAGTCCATTTTAAAATATATATATAATTTTAAAAATTGGGTATTACTATTCATAATGGCTATTTTGATTGGTCGCGGTGTGTTAGAATCTCGAACTTGCGTACAATGCAAGCAATTGCATTATTGAAAGAGAAGCATATCGTGGAAGCTTGGGGTGTTACACAAACCCTAAAACACACAAAAAAATCCTAGCAACCCCTATCAATCCCAAAAAAAACCCATAAACCCCCCCAAAAACCATTTAAAAGCCTTCAGATAGCAAAAAACCCATAAACACCCGTTAACAACCCTTAAAACCCCTAAAAACACTACAAAACAAAAACAACCGTTAAAACCCTAAAAAGGATTCAAATAGATACATGATCACTAAAAATGTTACATAAACCCTAAAAAATGCAACAGAAACCCTAAAATGCAACATAAACCAAAAAATGCAACATAAACCCAAAAAATACTACATAAACCCTAAAATCACTAAATAAACCCTAGAACTGTCACATATATCCTAAAAACCACATAAACCCTAAAAACACAACATAAACATTAAAAACACTACATAAAACCTTAAAACTAAATATAAACACTAAAAACACTCCATGAACCCTAAAAACGTTACATAAACCCTAAAAATGCAACATAAAGGCTACAACACCCCTAAAAATGCTACATAAACCCAGAAAACGCAACATAAACCCTAAAAAATGCTACATAAAACCTAAATGCTAAACACACTACATAAACCCTAAAACGTTAAATAATCCCGAAAAATGATACATAAAATATAAAACCTCTAATTAAACCCTAAAAACGCAACATAAACACTAAAAATGCTACATAAACTCTAACAACACTACAAAAACCCTAAAAAATGCGATAAAAACCCTAAAGATGCTTTTAAACCCTCAAAAATATTAAACACTAATATACCATAATATAAAAAATTAAACCCTAATAAACCCCTGATAAGCACTAATAATCCCTAAAAACACCTTATAATCCCAGAAATCCTAAGAAACTCTACTCAACCCTAATAAAACCCCAAAAATACCTAATAAACCCTAATAAATGATAAAAAAAACTTAATAAACACTAAAAAACATTAAGAAAACATAAACAACCCTAACCAACCCTAATAGACACCAATAAACACTAATAAACCCTAATAAACCCGAAAAACCCTAAAAATATCTAATAAACCATAAATAAATCCAAATAAACCCTACTCAACCCTAACAGACCTTAACACACCATAATAACCCTTAATATAACCCTACAAAACCCTAAAAATGAAAAAAATGCTAGTATACCTTAAAAAATCCCTAGAAACCCTAGTAAACTCTAATATAACCTAATAAACACAAAAAAAATCTCACAAATAATAAAAAAGTGTTATATTGCCTAAAAGACCTAAAAACACTAATATAACCTAATAAAGACAAAAAAAGATAATATAACTTAAAAATCCCTAGAAACCCTAATAATCCATAATAAACTCTAATATAACCAAAGAAACCCTAAAACAGTCACACACAAAAACAAAGTGCTCACAAATAATAAAAACATGGTATATTATCTAAAAAGACCAAACAAACACTAATATAACCTAATAAAACAAAAAAAAACTGATAAACTCTTATCAATCCCTTATAAACCATAAAAATCCATAATAAACCCTAATAAAAACGAATAAACCCTAATAAAACCCTAATAAAACCCTAAAAATACCTTCTCAACCCTAATAAAACTTAACACACCATAACAAAACCAAATAAAACCCAACTAAACCCCATTAAACAAAAAAATGCAAACAAACCATTAAAAAGCCATATAAACCCTAATAAACCATAATAAATTCAAATAAAAGCTAATAAACCATTAAAAATGCTCGCAAACTATAAAAACACGCTAATAAAACCTAAAAAACCGTTCTCAACCCTAATAAACCCTAATAAACCATTCTAAAGCCTAATAAACCGTTCTCAACCCTAATATACCCTAATAAAACCTTAAAGATATCGAATCAACCCTAATAAACCCCTAAAATTACCTACTCAATGCTAATAAACCTTAACACACCATAATAAACCATAATAAACCCCACTAAACCCTAAAAAATAAAATATACCATTAAAAGGCCCTAAAACCCATAATAAATGCTAATAAAACCTAACAAATCATTAAAGCGCTAATAAACCCTAATAAACAAAACTAAACACTAAAAAAACCATAATATACCCTCTTAAAAATTAATAAACCATAATGAACCATAATAAACCCTAATAAATCCTAAATATACCCAAATATACCATAATATACCACAATATACCCTAATAAACCCAAATCAATCCTAATAAAACACTAAAAATAGCTAATAAACCCTAATAAAATCCTAATAACCCCCACAAAACCATAAAAAACACTAATATACCATTAAAAACCCTAAAAACCTAACAAACCATAATAAATGTTAATAGAACCTAAAAATCCTAAAAAATGATAGTAAACACTAAAAATGTCTCTAATAATAATAGTAGCAATAATGCAAGTGCATGTGCATATGCATGCGCATGGTTTAAATGATAAATCATAACGCACATGCATGTGCATATGCATAGGAATTTTCTTGTGAATGATAATAAATAATAACACATGTGAATTGAATGTGTATGTGCATGTGCATGTGAATGATAATAACTAATAAATAATAACGAACATCCAAGTACATGTGCATGTGCATGTGCATGGTAATAAACTATAAATAATAACAAAGTCCACATGAATGTGCATTTGCATGTGAATGATAATAAATAATAAATAATAACACATGTGATAATAGAAAAACACAAGTGCATTGTGTGTGCACATGCATGAGAATAAATAATAATAACACATGTGATAATATAATAACGCTAGTGCATTGCATTTTCATGTGCATGGTAAAAAATAATATATAATAACACACGTGTATGTGAATTTACATGTAATGATAAGGATAATGATGCATGCACGTGCATTGTAATAAATAATAAATAACAACGCACGTGCATGTGCATTTGTATTTGATGATACACAAAACAACAACAAAAACAACAATAATAATAATAGAATAACGCAAGTGAATTGCATGTTCACGTGCATAATAGTAAATAATAAATAAATAATAGTAAATAAGAACACACATGCTTGTGCATGTGCATTTACATTTGATAATAATATTAATAATACTAATTGTATTAATAATAATAATGCATGCATGCATGTGCATGGTAATAAATAATAAATAAAACGGCACATGCATGAGGATTTTCATGAGATAATGATAATAATAATGATAATGATAATAATAATAATAATTATTATAATAATATCTGTGATAATAAAAATAAAAATAATAAAAGAATAATTCAATTGCATTGCATATGCACGTGCATGGTAATAAATAATAAATAATAACACACGTGCATCTACATTTCCATGTGATGATAATAAAAATAACAGCAGCTATATTAGTAGTGATAATAGTAGTATTACTAATGCATGTGATAATATAATATTTCTTGTGCATTAAGTGTGCACATTCATGGTAATAAATAATAACGCGCGTACATTGCATTTTCATGTGATGATGATGACGATGATAAAAATAATAATAATAATATTATTATTTATAATAATAACAACGCATGTGATAATAGAATAACGCACGTGCATTGAATGCGCGTGTTTATGTATTTCCATGTGCATTTGCATGTGCATTTGCATCTGATGATAAAAAAAACAACAACATCAACAACAAAAACAACAACAACCACAATAGTAATAATAACAATAAGAAAAACTACGTATGTGATAATAAAATAACGTGTGTGCATTGCATGTGCACGTGCATGGTAATAAAAAAATAAATAATAATGCACATGCATGTGCATGTGCATGTGCATTAGATGATGATAATAATAATAATAATAACAGTAGTAATAAAAATAATGATAATAACAACAACGCATGTGATAAAAGAATAAAGCACATGCATTTCATGTGCAGTGCATGATTATAAATAATAACTCATAGTGCACGTGATGATAATAATAACAATAATAGTAATATTAATAATAATAATAGCGCATGTGATAATAGAATAACACACATGTATTGAATGTGCGCGTGTATGGTAATAAATAATAACGCACGTGCATTTGCATTAGCATTTGATGATAATAAAAATAATAACAATAATAGTAATAATAATAATAATAATAAAAATGCATGGGATAATATAATAATGTAGGTGCATTGCATGTGTGCATGCATGGTAATAAATAATAACGGACGTGCATGTGCATTTGCATGTAATGATAATAATAACAATAGTAGTAGTAATAATAATAATAATAACACCAATAGCAACATAAGCACATGCCTGAAAATAAATAATAAATAATAAGGCATGTGCATCTGCATTTGCATGTGATGATGATAATAATAATAATAACAGTAATATCAATAATGATAAATATAATAATGATAATGAAAATAATGATAATGATAATAATGATAATGATAATAATGATAATAATAACGTGTGTGATAGTAGAATAACACGTTCTAACAAACCCTACAAAACCTAACAAACCCTAGCAACCACTAATAGCCCCTAAGAAACACTAATAAACCCAAATATCACCTGAACCCCACTATTGAACCCTAAAACCCCAATAAACAATAATAAATCATAATAACCTGTAATAAACCCTAAAAACCCTTATTAGACTCTAATAAATGCTACAAAAGCCCTAAAACACCTAATATACAATAAAAACACTATTAACCCATAATAAATCCTAATAATCACTAAAAACCCTAACAAACCTGACAAAAATTACCAAACCCGCAAAATAATTGCCTACAAAACTCTACAACCCATTAATAAACCCTAACAAACCCTAATAACCCCATAATAAATCATAACAAACCTTAACAACCCCAAATTAATAATAACAAATCCTAACAACGCCAAATAAATTGTAACAAAATGAAACAAACCATAACAAACCCCTAATAAACCGCAATAAACCCTAACAAATCAAAATAAACCCTAATAAAACGTAATAAACCCCAATACACATTAATAAACCATAATAAATAAAATAAACCCTAATAAATCCTAAATGACCCTAAAAAAGGTTGATAAACCCTAGAAAAAGTTATTAATGCCTACAAAAGCCCAATAAAACCCTAATATACAATAAAAAATGCTAATAAACCGTAACAAATCCTAAAGAACATTAATAAACCCTAAAGAACCCTAATAAACCCAAAAGAACCATAATAAACTCTAAAGAACACTAAAAACCCTAAAGAGCCCAAAAAACGCTAAAACATATTAAATAAACCCTAAAAATTGCTACAATACCCAAACAAATCCTAAAACACAATAAAAAACCTAACAACCCCTATCAATCCCGAAAAATAAATAAACCCTCAAAACCCCCAAAAAACCATTGAAACCCCATCAAATACCATAAACACCCATTAACAATCCTTAAAAACCCTAAAAACCACTACAAACTATAAACAATCATTAAAACCCTAAAAAGGCAACAAATAGATACATAAACCCAAAAACCATTACATAAACCCTAAAAATGCAACATAAACCATAAAAACACAACATAAACCCAAAAAACGCAACGTAAACACAAAAAACGCTACATACCCCAAAAAGCACTACAAAAACCCTAGAACTGTAACATAAACCATAAATAACGCAACATAAACATTAAAAAATTATACATAAAACATAAAAACACAACATAAACCATAAAAACAATACATAAACCCTAAAAATGTTGCATAAATCCTAAAATATTCAATATAAACACTACATCACCCCTAAAACCTCTACATAAACCCAGAAAATGCAACATAAACCCTAAAAATGCTACATAAAACCTAAACCTAAACACGCTACATAAACCCTAAAAATGTTACATAAACCCTAAAAAATGCTATATAAAACCTAAAACTACTAACTAAACTCTAAAATTGCTACATAAACACTAAAAATGCAACATAAACTCAAACAACGCTACACAAACACTAAACAATGCTACAACAACCCTAAAGATGCTTCAAAACCCTCAAAAATAATAAACCCTAGTATACCATAAAATAAAATTTAAACCCTAATAAACCACTAATAAACTCTAATAATCCCTAAAAACACCTTATAATCCCTAAAAACCCTAAAAGACTCTACTCAACCCTAATAAAACCCCAAAAATACCCAATAAAACCTAATAAATGATAATAAAACCTAATAAACCCTACAAACACATTAAGAAAACCTAAAAAACCATAAAAAAACCCTAATAGACAGAAATAAACACTAATAAACCATATTAAACCCCAAACAAACCCTAAAAATACCTAATAAGACATAAATAAATCCAAATAAACCCTACTCAACCCTAACAAACCTTAACACAACAAAATGACCCCTAATAAAAACCTACAAAACCCTAATAACAAAAACAAATGCTAGTATACCATAAAAAACCCTAGAAACCCTGATAAACACTAATATAACCTAATAAACCCTAAAAACACTCAAAAAAAATAAAAAATTATTAAAAACAATAAAAAACACGCCATATTACCTAAAAAGACCTAAAAACACTAATATAACCTGATAAGGATAAAAAACGCTAATATACCATAAAAATCCCTAGAAAACATAATTAACCATAATAAACTCTAATATAAACTAACAAACCCTAAAAATGCTCATAAACAATAAAAAATGCTATATTATCGAAAAAGACAAAAGAAACACTAATATAACCTAGTAAAACAAAAATAATAATAAACCCGTAACAAACCCTAAAAACCCTAAAATTCCCTAATAAATCCTAATAAAACCATAATAAAACCCTAAAAATACCTTCTAAACCCTAATAAAACTTTACACACCATAATAAAACCGAATAAAACCCAACTAAACCCCAATAAACAAAAAAAGGCAAACAAACCATTAAAAAGCCCTAGAAACCCTAATAAAGCATAATAAATTCTAATAAAACCTAATAAACCATAAAAAATGCTAAAAAACACTAAAAACAAGCTAATAAAACCTAAAACATCCTAACTAACCCTCATATATTTTAACAAAAATTAAAAAACCCACATATACCCTAATAAAAACACTAAAAACCCTAGTAAACCCTAAAATCCATAACAAACCCTAATAAACACTACTCGACCCTAATAAACCTTAATAACACCCTAAATATACATAATCAACACTAATAAAACCCAAAACATACCTACTCAACCCAAATAAACTTTAACATACTATAATAAACCATAATAAACCCCATTAAACCCTAAAAAACGCAAATATACCTTTAAAATCCCTAAAACCCCTAATAAATTCTAATAAAACCTAACAAAGCTTAAAAACACTAATAAACCCTAATAAACACTACTAAACCCTAAAAACCCTAATATACCCTCTTAAAAATTAATAAACCATAATGAACGATAATAAAACCTAATAAATACTAAACATACCAAAATATACCATAATATACCGTAATATACCCTAATAAACCCAACTCAATCCTAATAAAACCCTAAAATACCTAATAAATCCTAATAAACCTTCACACACCATAATAAACCCTAATAAAATCCTAATAACCCCCACCAAACCCTATAAAATGCTAATATACAATTAAAAAACCCTAAACCCCTAACAAATCTATGCTTTCGACTAGATCTACATAAACCCTAAAAAACGCAACATAAACAAAACATAAACATTAAAAAATGCTACATAAAACCAAAAAACACAAGAAAAACCCTAAAAACACTACATGAACCCAAAAAAACGTTACATAAACCCTAAAAAATTCAACATAAACATTATATCACCCCTAAAAACACTACATAAACCCAGAAAACACAACATAAACCCTAAAAAATGGTACATAAAACCTAAACTCTAAACACGCTACATAAACCCTAAAAACATAACATAAACCCTAAAAATTCTAAATAAAACCTAAAATTGTTAACAATACCCTAAAAGCGCAACATAAACACTAAAAATGCAACATAAACTCAAACAACGCTACACAGACACTAAAAAATGCTACGAAAACCCTAAAGATGCTTCAAAACCCTAAAAAATATTAAACCCTAACATACCATAATAAAAAACATTAAACCCTAAGAAACTCTTATAATCACTAAAAACAACTTATAATCCCTAAAAACCCTAAGAGACTCTACTCAACCCTAATAAAACCCCAAAAATACATAATAAACACTAATAAATGATAATACAACCTAATAAACCCTAAAAACACGTTAAGAAATCCTAAACAACCCTAACAAACACTAATAGACACCAATTATAACTAATAAACCATAATAAACCCCACGAAAACCCTAAGGATACCTAATAAACCACAAATAAATCCAAATAAACCCAAATCAACCCTAACAAACCTTAACACACCATAATGACCCCTAAAAAACCCTAATAAACCCTAATAATGAAAACAAACACTAGTATATCGTAAAAAATCTTTAGAAACCCTGATAAACTCTAATATAACCTAATAAACTCTAAAAATGCTCACAAACAATAAAAAAATGAAAACAAAAAATAAAAACACGCTATATTACCTAAAAAGACCTAAAAACACTAATATAACATAATATAGACAAAAAATGCCAATATACCTTAAAAATCCCTAGACAACGCGCACCATTTGTCAACGAACCTCTCGTCCCCTCGACTCTGTGGGAACTGGCCCAAGCCCAAGGGTTGGCCAACTTGGGCCTAGCTGGGGACATGCGGCGGGCAGGTGGGCAAGGCTAAGCCCTATACCTCGTTACCCAACAACACGTTTCTGCCCACGGGGGCTGGGTGAGTTAGTTCAAGGCGGTGGCGACCCGTCACTGAGGTTCTGGGTTCGAGTCCTCACAAAGGCAACGCGCACCATTTGCCAGCGAACCTCTCGTCCCCTCGACTCCGCGGGAACTGGCCCAAGCCCAAGGGTTGGCCACCTTGGGCCTAGCTGGGGACGTGCGGCGCACAGGTGGGCAAGGCTAAGCCCTATACCTCGTTACCCAACAACACGTTTCCCAGGCGGTGCCGACCTGTCGCTGAGGTTCTGGGTTCGAGTGCTCACAAAGGCAATGCGCACCATTTGTCAGTGAACCTCTCGTCCCCTCAACTCCACGGGAACTGGCCCAAGCCCGAGGGTTGGCCACCTTGGGCCTAGCTGGGGACGTGCGGCGTGCAAGTGGGCAGGGCTAAGCCCTATACCTCGTTACCCAACAACACGTTTATGCCCGCGGGGGTTGGGTGAGTTGGTTCAAGGCGGTGGCGACCCGTCGCTGAGGTTCCGGGTTCGAGTCCTCACAAAGGCAATGCACACCATTTTTCTGCGAACCTCTCATCCCCTCGACTCTGCGGGAACTAGTCCAAGCCCAAGGGTTGGCCACCTTGGGCCTAGCTGGGGACGTGCGGCATGCAGGTGGGCAAGGCTAAGACCTATACCTCGTTACCCAACAACACATTTCAATCTTGCCCATGGGGGCTGGGTGAGTTGGTTCAAGGCAGTGGCGACCCGTCGCTAAGGTTCCGGGTTCGAGTCCTCACAAAGGCAACGCGCACCATTTGTCAGTGAACCTCTCATCCCCTCGACTCCACGGGAACTGGCCCAGACCCAAGGGTTGGCCACCTTGGGCCTAGCTGGGGACGTGCAACGCGCAGGTGGGCGATGCTAAGCCCTATACCTCGTTACCCAACAACACGTTTTTCCCATGGGGGCTGGGTGAGTTGTTTCAAGGAGGTGGAGACTCGTCGCTGAGGTTCTAGGTTCGAGTCCTCACAAAGGAAACACGCACCACTTGTCAGCGAACCTATCGTCCCCTCGACTCCGCGGGAACTGGCCCAAGCCCAAGGGTTGGCCACCTTGGCCCTAGCTGGGGACGTGCGGCGCGCAGGTGGGCAAGGCTAATCCCTATACCTCGTTACCCAACAACACGTTGTAAGCCAGCGGGGGCTGGGTGAGTTGGTTCAAGGTGGTGGCGACCCATCGCTGAGGTTCCGGGTTTGAGTCCTCACAAAGGCAACGTGCACCATTTTTCAGCGAACCTCTCATCCCCTCAACTCCGCGGGAACTGGCCCAAGTCCAAGGGTTGAACACCTTGGGCCTTGCTGGGGACATGCGGTGCGCAAGTGGGCAAGGATAAGCCCTATACCTCATTACCCAACAACACGTTTGAAAGAGATGGTGGCGCACTCCCCAGGATCTCGCTCTCGCTCGACGCTTCCCCCAGGTCTTCCCCGAGTTTCATCTCGGGACTTTGGCGCTGGATTCTTGCTTCCTCGATGATGGGCCTCTCTGATCATGCTCTTCGATCTCAAGATGGATATTGTGTTCGGTTTTCGACTATTTCATTCTCTCTATTCCTTACTCTGGATCTCGACTTTGGATGGACTCCTCTACTGGCATGCCTGGGTTCGGTCAGATTTGAACATTGTGCGAGTTGATATGGCATCAGGTCAGGACGATCTGTCTTGTGGCGAAGCAATCGTCTCATCGTAGATCGGATACCTTGCTGGATTTCTGCTGCGGTTTGGGGTTGACTTCGCAGATCTTGGCCCTCGAGAGGATATGCGGAGTCTGGGACCTCTTCGATGTTACAGGTACAGGAGTCACGACTTATGGCTTTGACGGGTGATTCTTGGAGTCACGGTTTCTGTGAGATTTCATGGCAAGGAGGCGCAAATGATCTTGACTTGACAGCGGATTGTGCAGAAGATGCCGACCAGTTGGAGGGTTTTGCGTCGATCTGCTGGTGTTGTGCCCGGTCCTATGTCTTGCGCTTACAGATCTGCTCGTCAACGACTCACACATAGGGTTCAGGTTTGGTTCTCTGTCTCCTTGGATCTGTCTACTTGCCACACTGTTGTTGCGAGGTGGCTTAAGCGTGCCTGGGATCTGGTTGTTTTGCTGGTCTTTGGCTCGCCGGGGTATCAAAATGGCTTCTTTGGTCCCCGGTTTTCTGCTGGTTTTCTTGGCTGGAGACTGCCTTTTGATGGAAGGGCTATTTGGGCTGCGGTGCTGGTGATTCTTCACCCCTGGTTGTGATTTTGGGTGTTCTTTGCTAGTCTTGTGGGTGTTACTTGGCTAAGATATATTGAGAATGATGTGTGTGTGTTTGGTGATGGTGATCCGGTACTGCCGAGAATGTCTCTGTCTGGTGTCGTGGTGATGGATGAGCTGGTTGGTCCTTGGCTAAAAGTGGGAGCTGGTAATTATGGAGATGTTGCTGGATTGTTTGTGTGTTTTGGTATTGCTGCTACGGGCTGGTTACTTTTTGGTTGGAAGGCGATGAAGTTTGCGGGTTGGATTTTGGTGTTATTGGTTCTGTGTTTCTTGCGGTGGAACTTCTTGGTGAGGAGGTGCTGGATGCTGGATTTTGTGAGAATGGATTATGGTTGTTGCATGAACGTGAGCTCTGGTTCTTGGCTTTTGTGTGTTTCTGGTACTGATGGTTATGTGCTGCTGCTGGTGGCTTATTTTGGTGAGAAGTTGATGAATGCTGGTATTAGTGAAGTTTGAAGCTGGTCTTTTTTTTTGTAGCGAGCTGCTGGATGCTGGACACTGTTGGATGAGGGTGTTGGTTTTTATTTTGACCTTGGTGTGCTTTCTTGGTTTCTCTTTCTTTTTTTGATCTTTCTTTTTTTGGTGTGGGTCGTGAGGGGCTTTTGGTTGTGGGTCTTTTGACCCCTCCCCTCCCTTGTCTGTTGTGTCTCCTTTTTTTTATTTCTAATAAATTTGAGGGGGGTCGGGAATAGCTCGACCCTCGCATCTTCCTTGCCCTAGAAAGCATAATAAACTCTAATATAACCTAAGAATCCCTAAAAAAACTCACAAACAAAAAAAAAATGCTCACAAACAATAAAAAACGCTATATTATCTAAAATGACTTAACAAACACTAATATGGCCAAATAAAAAAAACTAATAAACCCCTAAAAACACTAATAAACCATAAAAATCCCTAATAAAACCTAATTAAAACAAATAAAACCTAATAAAACCATAATAAAACCCTAACAGACATCCATATCAGAAGTTATACTTGTTTGAATGTTAACAAATCAGGGTTTCCCGACTAAATCCACTAACAATGCTACATAAACCCTATTAATTGCTACAAACACCAGAAAAATGCTTCAAAACCCACAAAATGCAATAACACCCCAAAAAGATAAAATAACCCTAATAAAGCATAAAAAATCCAAACACACCCATAAAACCCAAAAAAATGCATAAAATCCCAAACAACTCAAACAAACCATAACAAACCATAAAAACTCTAACAAAACCTAACAAACAATAACAACCACTAATAAGCACTAAGAACCACTAATAAACCCTAATAACCCCTAAAACCCACTATTAAACCCTTAAAAACCTAATAAACACTAATAAATCATAATATCCTATAACAAACCCTAAAAACTCTATTAGACCATAATAAATGCTACAAAATTCTTAAAACCCCAAATATACGATAAAAAATACTATTAAACCATAATAAACCCAAATAATCACTAACAATCCTAACAAACCCAACAAAACGCTATAAAAACCTCCAAATAATAGCCTACAAAACCCTAAAACCAACTAATAAACCCTAACAAACCCTAATAACCCCAAAATAAATCGTAACAAACCCCAACAACTCCAAATAAATCGTAACAAACTTAAACAAACCATAACAAACCTCTAATAAACCGCAATAAACTCTAAAAAAGCATAATAAACCCTAATAAATTGTAATAAACCCAAATACACGTTACTAAACCCTAATAAATTAAATTAACAATAATAAACCCTAATAAATCCAAAATAACTCTAAAAAGGTCGATAAATCCTATAAAAAGCTATTAATGCCTACAAAATCCCAATAAAACCCTAATATACAATAAAAATTATAATAAACTGTAACAAATCCTAAAGAACACTAATAAACCCTGAAGAACACTAATAAACCCTAAAGAACCATATTTAACTATAAAGAACACTAAAAACCCTAAATAAACCAAAAACATGCTAAAACACATTATATAAACACTAAAAACCTCTACAATACCCAAAAAACCCTAAAACACACAAAAAACCCTAACAGCCCCTATCAATCCCAAAAAAACCCTTAAAACCCCCCCAAAACCATTTAAAAGCCTTCAGATAGCATAAAAACCCATAAACACCCGTTAACAACCCTTAAAACCCCTAAAAAACACTACAAACCATAAACAACCATTAAAATGCTAAAAAGGATACAAATAGATACATAAACCCAAAAAACCTTACATCAACCCTAAAAAATGCAACAAAAACCCTAAAAATGCAACATAATCCAACAAATGCAGCATAAACCCAAAAAACACTACATAAACCCTAAAAGAACTAAATAAACCCAAGAACTGTAACATAAACCCTAAAAAACAACATAAACCCTAAAAAATGCAACATAAACATTAAAAATGCTACATAAAACCTAAAAACACAATATAAACCCTAAAAACACTCCATGAACCCTAAAAACGTTAGATAAACAATAAAAAAAGCAACATAAAGGGTACATCACCCCTAAAAATGCTACATAAACCCAGAAAACGCAACATAAACCCTAAAAAATTCTACATAAAACCTAAATGCTAAACATTCTACATAAACCCTAAAATATTAAATAAACCCAAAAAACGCAACATAAACACTAAAAATGCTACATAAACTCTAACAACGCTACACAAACCCTAAAAATGCAACAAAAACCATAAAGATGCTTTAAAACCCTAAAAAATATTAAACACTAATATACCATAATATAAAAAATTAAACCTTAATTAACCCCTAATAAACTCTAATAATCCCTAAAAACACCTTATAATCCCTAAAATCCAAAGAAACTCTACTCAACCCTAATAAAACCCCAAAAATACCTAATAAACCCTAATTAATGATAATAAAACCTAATAAACCCTAAAAACACATTAATAAAACATAAACAACCCTAACCAACCCTAATAGACACTAATAAACACTAAGAAACCCTAATAAACCCGAAAAACCCTAAAAATCTCTAATGAACCATAAATAAAGCCAAATAAAGTCTACTCAACCCTAACAGACCTTAACACACCATAATAACCCCTAATATAACCCTACAAAACCCTAATAAAGAAAAAAAAATTCCAGTATACCTTAAAAAATCCATAAAAACCCTAATAAACTCTAATATAACCTAATAAACACAAAACAAATTCTCACAAACAATAAAAAAGCTCTATATTACCTAAAAAGACCTAAAAACAATAATATATCCTAATAAAGAAAAAAATTCTAATATAACTTAAAAATCCCTAGAAACCCTTATAAACCATAATAAACTCTAATATAACCAACGAAACCCTAAAATAGTCACACACAAAAACAAAACACTCACAAATAATAAAAACAAGCTATATTATCTAAAAAGGGCAAACAAACACTAATATAACCTAATAAAACAAAAAAAAACTGATAAACTCCTATCTAACCCTAATAAACCATAAAAATCCATAATAAACCCTAATAAAATCCTAAAAATACATTCTCAACCCTAATAAAACTTGACACACCATAACAAAACCAAATAAAACCCAACTATACCCCATTAAACAAAAAAATCCAAACAAACCATTAAAAAGCCCTAAAAACCCTAATAAACCATAATAAAATCAAATAAAAGATAATAAACCATTAAAAATGCTCACAAACACTAAAAACACGCTAATAAAACCTAAAAAGTCATAACAACCCCTCATATATATTAACAAAAACTAAAAAACACTCATATACCCTAATAAAAAGACTAACAAAGCATAGTAAACCCAAAAAATCACTAAAAATCCCTAAAAAACCATTCTCAACCCTAATAAACCCTAATAAAACCTTAAAGATAACAACTCAACCCTAATAAAACCCTAAAAATACATACTCAGCCCTAATAAACCTTAACACACCATAATAGACCATAATAAACCCCACTAAACCCTAAAAACGAAAATATACCATTAAAAGGCCCTAAAACCCATAACAAATGCTAATAAAACCTAACAAAGCTTAAAAGCGATAATAAACCCGAATAAAAAAAACGAAACACTAAAAATCCCTAATATACCCTCTTAAAAATTAATAAACCATAGAGAACCATAATAAACCCTAATAAATCCTAAATATACCCAAATATACCATTATATACGACAATATACCCTAATAAACCCAACTCAATCCTAATAAAACACTAAAAATACCTAATAAACCCGAATAAACATTGACACCCCATAATAAACCCTAATAAAATCCTAATAACCACCACCAAACCATAAAAAACACTAATATACCATTAAAAACCCTAAAAACCTAACAAACCATAATAAAGGTTAATAGCACCTAAAAATCCTAAAAATGATAGTAAACCCAAAAAATACCTCTAATAATAATAGTAGTAATAACCCAAGTGCATGTGCATATGCATGCACATGGTTTAAATAATAAATCATAATGCACGTGCATGTGCATATGCATGCACATTTTCTTGTTAATGATAATTAATAATAACGCATGTGAATTGCATGTGTATGTGCATGTGCAAGTGAATGATAATAAATAATAAATAATAACACCCATCCAAGTGCATGTGCATGTGAATGTGCATGTGCATGTGCATGGTAATAAACAATAAATAATAACAAAGTCCACATGAATGTGCATTTGCATGTGAATGATAATAAATAATAAATAATAACACATGTTATAATAGAATAATGCAAGTGCATTGTGTGTGCACGTGCATGAGAATAAATAATAATAACACATGTGATAATAGAATAACACTAGTGCATAGCATTTTCATGTGCATGGTAAAATATAATATATAATAACACATGTGTATGTGAATTTACATGGAATGATAAGGACAATGACGCATGAACATGCATTGTAATAAATAATAATTAACAACGCACGTGCATGTGCATTTGTATTTGATGATACAAAAAACAACAACAACAACAATAATAATAATAATAGAATAACGCAAGTGTATTTCATGTGCACGTGCATAATAGTAAATAATAAATAAATAATAGTAAATAAGAACACACATGCTTGTGCATGTGAATTTACATTTGATAATAATATTAATAATACTAATTGTAATAATAATAATAATAATAATAATAATAATAATAATGCATGCATGTGCATGGTAATAAATAATAAATAAAAAGGAACATGCATGTGGATTTTCATTAGATAATGATAATGATAATGATAATAATAATAATTATAATTATAATAATAACGGTGATAATAATAATAATAATAAATGAATAATTTAAGTGCATTGCATATGCACGTTCATGGTAATTAATAATAAATAATAACAGACGTGCATCTATATTTCCATGTAATGATAATAAAAATAACAGCAGTTGTATTAGTTGTCATAATAGTAGTATTACCAATGCATGTGATAATAGAATATTTCTTGTGCATTAAGTGTGCATGTTGGTGGTAAAAAATAATAACGTGTGTGCATTTCATTTTCATGTGATGATGATGACGATGATAATAATAATAATAATAATAATAATAATATTTATAATAATAACAACGCATGTGATAATAGAATAACGCACGTGCATTGAATGCGCGTGTTTGTGTATTTTTAGGTCACTTGCATGTGCATTTGCATGTGATGATAAAAAAATAACAACAAAAAAAACAACAACCACAATAGTAATAATAACAATCAGAATAACAACATATGTGATAATAATATAACGTGTGTGCATTGCATGTGCACGTGCATGGTAATAAAAAATAAATAATAATGCATGTGCATGTGCATGTTCATGTGCATGAGATGATAATAATAATAATATTAACAGTAGTAATAATAATAATAATAATAATAAAAACAGTGCATGTGTTAATAGAATAGCACACATGCATTTCATATGCAGTGCATGATAATAAATAATAACTCATAGCGCACGTGATGATAATAATAACAATAATAGTGATATAAATAATAATACCGCATGTGATAATAGAATAACACACATGTATTGAATGTGTGTGTGTACGATAATAAATAATAATGCACATGCATTTTCATTAGTATTTGATGATAATAAAAATAATAACAATAATAGTAATAATAACAATAACAAAAAAATGCATGGGATAATATAATAATGTAGGTGCATTACGTGTGTGCATGCATGGTAATAAATAATAATGGACGTGCATGAGCATTTTCATGTGATGATAATAATAATAATAGTGGTAGTAGTAATAATAATAATAATAACAACAACATATGCACGTGCCTGAAAATAAATAATAAATAATAAGGCATGTGCATCTGCATTTGCATGTGATGATGATAATAATAATAATAATAGTAATAACAATAATGATAAATATAATAATGATAATGATAATAATGATAATGATAATAATGATAATAATAATGTGTGTGATAGTAGAATAACACGTCCTAACAAACCCTACAAAACCTAACAAACCCTAACAACCACTAATAACCCCTAAGAACCACTAATAAACCCATATATCACCTGAACCCCACTATTGAACCCTAAAACCCCAATAAACAATAATAAATCATAATAACCTATAATAAACCCTAAAACCCCTATTAGACTCTAATAAATGCTACAAAATCCCTAAAACACCTAATATACAATAAAAACACTATTAACCCACAATAAATCCTAATAATCACTAAAACCCTAACAAACCAGACAAAAAATACCAAACTCGCAAAATAATTGCCTACAAAACTCTACAACCCGTTAATAAACCCTAAAAAACCCTAATAACCCAATAATAAATCATAACAAACCTTAAAAACCCCAAATTAATAATAACAAATCCTAACAACGCCAAATAAATTGTAACAAAATGAAACAAACCATAACAAACCCCTAATAAACCGCAATAAACCCTAACAAATCAAAATAAACCCTAATAAATCGTAATAAACCCCAATACACATTAATAAACCCTAATAAATAAAATAAACCCTAATAAACCCTAATAAATCCTAAATGACCCTAAAAAAGGTTGATAAACCCTAGAAAAAGTTATTAATGCCTACAAAAGCCCAATAAAACCCTAATATACAATAAAAAATTCTAATAAACTGTAACCAATCCTAAAGAACATTAATAAACCCTAATAAACCCTAAAGAACCATAATAAACTCTAAAGAACACTAAAAACCCTAAAGAACCCAAAAAATGCTAAAACATATTACATAAAACCTAAAAACTGCTACAATACCCAACCAAATCCTAAAACACAATAAAAAACCTAACAACCCCTATCAATCCTGAAAAATAAATAAACCCTCAAAAACCCCCAAAAAACCATTGAAACCCCATCAAATGCCATAAAAACCATAAAAACCCATTAACAATCCTTAAAAACCCTAAAACCCACTACAAACCATAAACAATCATTAAAACCCTAAAAAAGGCAACAAATAGATACATAAACCCAAAAACCATTACATAAACCCTAAAAATGCAACATAAACCCTAAAAACACAACATAAACCGAAAAAACGCAATGTAAACACAAAAAACTCTACATAACCCAAAAAGCACTACATAAACCTTAGAACCGTAACATAAACCTAAACAACGCAACATAAACATTAAAAAATTATACATAAAATATAAAAACACGACATAAACCATAAAAACAATACATAAACCCTAAAAATGTTGCATAAATCCTAAAAAATTCAATATAAACACTACATCACCCCTAAAACCTCTACATAAACCCAGAAAATGCAACATAAACCCTAAAAATGCTACATAAAACCTAAACCCTAAACATGCTACATAAACCCTAAAAATGTTACATAAACCCTAAAAAATTCTACATAAAACCTAAAACTACTAAATAAACTCTAAAATTGCTACATAAACACTAAAAATGCAACATAAACTCAAACAACGCAATACAAACACTAAAAAATGCTACAATAACCATAAAGATGCTTCAAAACCCTAAAAAATAATAAACCCTAGTATACCATAAAATAAAAATTACACCCTAATAAACCACTAATAAACTCTAATAATCCCTAAAAACACCTTATAATCCCTAAAAACCCTAAGAGACTCTACTCAACCCTAATAAAACCCCAAAAATACCTAATATACCCTAATAAATGGTAATAAAACCTAATAAACCCTATAAACACATTAAGAAAACCAAAACAACCATAACAAACCCTAATAGATAGAAATAAACACTAATAAACCATAATAAACCCCAAAAAAACCCTAAAAATACCTAAAAAGCCATAAATAAGTCCAAATAAACCCTACTCAACCCTAACAAACCTTAACACGCCATAATGACCCCTAATAAAAACCTACAAAACCCTAATAATGAAAAAAATGCTAGTATACCATAAAAAACCCAAGAAACCCTGATAAACACTAATATAACCTAATAAACCCTAAAAACACTCACAACCAATAAAAATGATCAAAAACAATAAAAAACACGCCATATTACCTAAAAAGACCTAAAACACTAATATAACCTGATAAGGATAAAAAACGCTAATATACCATAAAAATTCCTAGAAAACATAATTAACCATAATAAACTCTAATATAACCTATGAAATCGTAAAATGCTCACAAACAATAAAAAATGATATATTTTCTAAAAAGACTTAAAAAACACTAATATAACCTAGTAAAACAAAAAAAACTAATAAACCCCTAACAAACCCTAAAAAACCCTAAAATTCCCTAATAAACCCTAATAAAAATAAATAAACCCTAATAAAACCATAATAAAACCCTAAAAATTCCTTCTCAACCCTAATAAAACTTTACACACCATAATAAAATAGAATAAAACCCATCTAAACACCAATAAACAAAAAATGCAAACAAATCATTAAAAAGCCCTAGAAACCTTGATAAAGCATAATAAATTCTAATAAAACCTAATAAACCATAAAAAATGCTCACAAACACTAAAAAAAGATAATAAATCCTAAAACATCCTAACTACCCCTCATATATTTTAACAAAAACTAAAAAACCCACAAATACCCTAATAAAAACACTAACAAACCCTTATAAAGCCTAAAAATCCATAACAAAACCTAATAAACACTACTCGACCCAAATAAACCCTAATAACACCCTAAATATACCTAATCAACCCGAATAAAACCCTAAAAATACCTACTCAACCCTAATAAACATTAACATACTATAATAAACCATAATAAACCCCATTAAACCCTAAAAAATGCAAAAATACCATTAAAAGCCCTAAAACCCCTAATAAATGCTAATAAAACCTAACAAAGCATAAAAGCACTAATAAACCCTAATAAACACTACTAACCCCTGAAAAACCCTAATATACCCTCTTAAAAATTAATAAACCATACTGAACGATAATAAACCCTAATAAATCCTAAAGATACCCAAAGATACCATAATATACCATAATATACCCTAATAAACCCAAACTCAATCCTAATAAAACCCTAAAATACCTAATAAATCCAAATAAACCTTCACACGCCATAATAAACCCTAATAAAATCCTAATAAACCCCACCAAACCATAAATGATGCTATATACAATTAAAAAACCCTAAACCCCTAACAAATCTAAACTTTCGACTAGATCTACATAAACCCTAAAAAACACAACGTAAACATAACAAAAACATTAAAAAACACTACATAAAACCTAAAAACACAACATAAACCCTAAAAACACTACTTGATCCCAAAAAACGTTACATAAACCCTAAAAATGCAACATAAACATTACATCACCCCTAAAACGCTACATAAACCCAGAAAACACAACATAAACCCTAAAAAATGCTACATAAAACATAAACTCTAAACACGCTACATAAACCCTAAAAACATTACATAAACCCTAAAAATGATACATAAAACCAAAAATTTCTAACTAAACCCTAAAAGCGCTACATAAACACTATAAATGCTACATAAACACAAACAACGCTACACAAACACTAAAAAATGCTACGAAAACCCTAAAGACGCTTCAAAAACCTCAAAAATATTAAACCATAATATACCATAATATAAAAAATTGAACCCTAATAAACTCTTATAATCCCTAAAAACAACTTATAATCCCTAAAAATCCTAAGAGACTCTACTCAACCCTAATAAAACCCCAAAAATACAAAATAAACCCAAATAAATGATATTAAAACCTAATAAACCCTAAAAAAACGTTAAGAAAACCTAAACAACCCTAACCAACACTTATAGACACTAATTAACATTAATAATCCGTAATAAACCCCATGAAAACTCTAAAAAATCTTAATAAACCACAAATAAATCCAAATAAACCCAAATCATCCCTAACAAACCTTAACACACCATAATAACCCCTAAAAACCCTAATAAACCCTAATAATGAAAAAAACACTAGTATACCGTAAAAAATCCCTAGAAACCCTGATAAACTCTAATATAACCTAATAATGTCTAAAAATGATCACAAACAATAAAAAATGATAAAAAACAATAAAAACATGCTATATTACCTAAAAAGACCTAAAAACACAAATATAACCTAATAAAGACAAAAAATGCTAATATACCTTAAAAATCCCTAGAAAGTATAATAAACTCTAATATAACCTAATAAACCCTAAAAACACTCACAAAAAAAAACAAAATGCTCACATACAATAAAAAATGTTATATTATCTAAAAAGACTTAACAAACATTAATATGACCTAATAAAACAAAAAAACTAATAAACCCCTAACAAACCCTAAAAATCCCTAATAAACCCTAATAAAAACTAATAAACCCTAATAAAACCATAATAAAACCCTAAAAATACCTTCTCAACCCTAATAAACATTGACATGCAATAATAAAACCTAATAAAACCCAACTAAACCCCAATAAACAAAAAAAACGCAAACAAACCCTTAAAAATCCCTAAACACCCAAATAAACCATAATAAATTCTAATAAAACATAATAAACCATAAAAAATGCTCACAAACACTAAAAACATGCGAATAAAACCTAAAATGTCCTAACAACCCCTCATGTATATTAACAAAAACTAAAAAACACTCATATACCCAAATAAAAACACTAATAAACCCAAGTAAACCATAAAAATCCCTAACAAACCATAATAAACACTACTCAACCCTAATAAACCATAATAAACCCCACTAAACCCTAAAAAATGAAAATATACCATTAAAAAGACCTAAAAACCCTAATAAATTCTAATAAACCCTAACAAATCTTAAACGCACTAATAAACCCTAATAAACACTACTAAACCCTAAAAAAACCTAATATACCCTCTTAAAAATTAATAAACTATAATGAATGATAATAAACCCTAATAAATCCTAAACATACCAAGATATACCATTATATACCATAATATACCATAATATACCCTAATAAACCCAACTCAATCCTACTAAATCCCTCAAAATACCTAATAACCCCTAATAAACCTTGACACACCATAATAAACCCTAATAAAATCCTAATAACCCCCACCAAACCCTAAAAAATGCTAATATACCATTAAAAACCCCCAACACCCTAACAAACCATAATAAATGTTAATAACACCTAAAAATCCTAAGAAATGCTAGTAAACCCTAAAAATACCTCTAATAATATTAATAGTAATAACTCACATGCATGTGCATATGCATGTTCATGGCATAAATAATAAATCATAACGCACGTGCATGTGCATATGCCTGCGCATTTGCATGTGAATGATAATAAATAATAATTTATAAATAATAACCCATGTAAATTACATGTGCATGTGCATGTGCATGTGAATGATAATAAATAATAAATAATAACGCACATCCAAGGACATGTGCATGTTCATGGTCATAAAAAATAAATAATAACCAAGTCCACATGAATGTGCATTTGAATTTGAATGATAATAAATAATAAATAGTAACACATGTGATAATATAATAATGCACGTGCATTGCGTGTTCACACTACTACAAAAACAGCCTTTATCAGCACTAGAAAAGTACATTCACAACACTAAAAAAAGCGATGTTAATCGAGACGAGGATATAGGGGGGTCCCTTTTATCAGCACTTAGAAAAGCGCTGATAAAGGCCCCTTTTATCAGTGCTAAAAAAAGCGCTGATAAAAGACCCTTTTATCAGCGCTTTTTTTAGCACCGATAAAAGGAGACGTTTATCAGCGCTTCTAAAAAACACTGATAAAATTAAAAAAATAAAAATTATAAATAATAAAATATATATATATATAATGCGGGGGGGGGGGGGGGTAGATTTTAACAGCGCTTGACCCCGCCCCCCTCCTTTCAGTGCTAGGCAGACCCACCTCAATCTCTCCCACACGCTGCCCTTCCCGCGCATCCCCCCAACACACACACCTCCTTGCTTCCACCCGAACTTGAACCCGTGACCTCCCCCTTGCATGCCTAGACCTTTACCACTTATTCATTTCATTTTTTTCTCTATTTAATGATATATCTGTTTATTTATATATATAGTTATATTTATTCGTATATTAATATAGATTAATATTAATATAAATATATTTAGTTATATTAATACATATATATTTATTCATATATTAGTATATATATATTCATTCTTATATTAATATATCTTTATATTAATGTGTTTTTTATTCGTATATTTATTTTTATATTAATATATATTTATAAGATTAGTTTTCAAAACATTTATAAAATATATTTTTTATGTGTGTTTATAAATAAATAAATACATACATATATATACAACACACACACACACAAACACACACACACACACACACACAAAAAGACACATTTATATTTAAGAATAAAAACATATATATGTGTATTTGAAAAGCCATATAATGTTAAAACGACCATAACATCTAATCTAGAATCCTGTTTCAACTCCACAACTAGTCCAATCGAAGAAAATGAAACAATCATCGATATGATATGTGGTACAGGCCTAACGAAAATCCGGATCAGAAGATATACATGTTTGAATGTTAAAAAATCAGGTTATCCCGACTAGAGCCACTAACAATGCTACATAAACCCTATCAATTTCTAAAAAAACCCGAAAATGCTTTAAAACCCACAAAATGCAAAAAAAAACCCAAAAACGCTAAAATAACCCTAACAAAGCATAAAAAATCCAAACACACCCATAAAACCCAAAAAAAATTCATAAAAACCCAATCAACTCAAACAAACTGTAACCAACCCTAAAAATCCTAACAAAACCAAACAAACCCTAAGAACCACTAATAACCCCTAAGAACTACTAATAAACCCTAATAACCCCTAAAACCCACTATTAAACCCTAAGAACCCTAATAAACACTAATAAATCGTAATAACTAGAAATAAACCCTAACAAACTCTATTAGACCCTAATAAATGTTAAAAAATCCCTAAAACCCCTAATATACAATAAAATACAGTATTAAACCATAATAAACCTTAATAATCACTAAAAACCCTAACAAACCCGACAAAAAGCTACAAAAACCTCCAAATAATTGCCTACAAAACCCTTCAACCTACTAATAAACCCTATCAAACCCTAATAATCCCAAAATAAATCATAAAAAACCCTAACAACCCCAAATAAATTGTAACAAATCCTAACAACACCAAATAAATCGTAACAAACTGAAACAAACCATAACAACCCCCTAATAAACTGCAATAAACCATAACAAAGCATAATAAACCCTAATAAATCGTAATAAATACAAATACACATTACTAAACCCTAATAAGTAAAATATACCCTAATATACCCTAATAAATCCTAAATAACCCTAAAAAGGTTGATAAACCCTAGAAAAAGCTATTAATGCCTAAAAAAGCCCAATAAAACCCTAATATACAATAAAAAATGCTAATAAACTATAACAATCGTAAAGAACACTAATAAACCCTAATAGACCCTAATAAACCTTATTGAACCATATTAAACTCTAAAGAACACTAAAAAAACTCTAAATAACCCAAAAAAAAATGCTAAAACACATTATATAAACCCTAAAACAGCTACAACACCTAAACAAACCCAAAAACACACTACAAAACCCTAACAACCCCTATCAATCCAAAAAAACCAATACACCCAAAAAAACACCCAAAACCCATTAAAAAGCCAGCAGATACCATAAAAACCATAAACACCTGTTAACAACCCTTAAAAACCCTAAAAAATACTACAACCCATAAACAACCATTAAAACTCTGAAAAGTCTTCAAATAGATACATAAACCCTAAAAACGTTATATAAACCCTAAAAATTCAACAAAAACCCTAAAAACACAACATAAACCAAAAAACACAACATAAACCCAAACAACACTACATAAACCCTAAAAGCACTACATAAACCCAAGAACTATAACATAAACCCTATAAAACACAACATAAACCCTAAAACACGCAACATAAACATTAAAAAATGCTTCATAAAACCTAAAAACACAATATAAACCCTAAAAACACTCCATGAACCCTAAAAATGCTACATAAATCCTAAACCCTAAACACGCTACATAAACCCTAAAAACATTACATAAACCCTAAAAATGATACATAAAATCTAAAATCGCTAACTAAACTGTACAAATGCTATATAAACACTAAATATGCTACACAAACTCTAACAACCCTACATAGACACTAAAATATTCTTAAAAAACCCTAAAGATGCTTTAAACCCCTCAAAAATATTAAACCCTAATATACCATAATATAAAAAATTAAACCCTAATAAAACCCTAATAAACTCTAATAATCCCTAAAAACACCTTATAATCCCTAAAATCCTAAGAAACTCTACTCAACCCAAACAAAACCCCCAAAACACCTAATAAACCCTAATAAATGATAATAAAACATAATAAACCACAAAAACACTCACAAACAATAAAAAAATTATTACAAACAATAAAAACATGCTATATTACCTAAAAAGACCTAAAAACACTAATATAACCTAATAAAGACAAAAAATGCTACTATGACTTAAAATTCCATAAAACCCTAATAAACCATAATAAACTCTAATATAACCAAAGAAACACTAAAATGCTCACAAACAAAAACAAAATGCTCAGAAACAATAAAAGCATGCTACATTATCTAAAAAGACCTAACAAACACTAATATAACCTAAAAAACAAAAAAAATAACTAATAAACCCATAACAAACCCTAATAAACCCTAAAAATCCCTAATAAACCCTAATAAAAACAAATAAAACTTAATAAAAACCTAAAAATACCTTCTCAACCCTAATAAACCTTGACACACCATAGAAAAACCTAATAAAACCCAACTAAACCCCAATAAACAAAAAAACACAAACAAACCTTTAACAATCCCTAGAAACTCTAATAAACCATAATAAATTCAAATAAAATCTAATAAACCATTAAAAATGATCACAATCACTAAAAACACGCTAATAAAATCTAAAAATTCATAACAACCCCTCATATATATTAACAAAAACTAAAAAACACTCATATACCCTAATAAAAACACTAACAAACCCTAGTAAACCCTAAAAATCCCTAACAAACCCTACTCAACCCTAATAAACCCTAATAAAACCATAAAGATACCTACTCAACCCCAATAAAACCCTAAAATACTTACTCAACTCTAATAAACCTTAAGAGACCATAATAAACCATAATAAACCCCACTAAACCCTAAAAAATGAAAACATACAATTAAAAAGCCCTAATAAACCCTAATAAACACTACTAAACATTAAAAAACCCTAATATACCCTTTTAAAAATTAATAAACCATAATGAACCATAATAAACCCTAATAAATCATAAACATACCCAAATATACCATAATATACCATAATATACACTAATAAACCCAACTCAATCCTAATAAAACCCTAAAAATACATAATAAACCCTAATAAACCTTGACACACTATAATGAACCCTAATAAAATCCTAATAACCCCCACTAAACCCTAAAAAAGCTAATATCCCATTAAAAAAACCTAAAACCCTAACAGACCATATTAAATGTTAGTAACACCTAAAAATCCTAAAAAATGATAGTAAACCCTAAAAATATCTCTAATAATAGTAGTAGTAATAATGCACGTGCACGTGCATATGCATGTGCAAGGTTTAAATAACAAATCATAATGCAGGTGCATGTGAATTTACATGCGCACTTCCATGTGAATGATAATAAACAATAAATTATAAATAATAACGCATGTGAATTGCATGTGTATTTGCATGTGCATGTGAATGATAATAAATAATAAATAATAACGCACATCAAAGTGCATGTGCATGTGCATGGTAATAAACAATAAATAATAACAAAGTCCACATGAATATGCATTTCCATGTGAATGATAATAAATAATAAATAATAACACATGTGATAATTATAACGCAAGTGCATTGCGTGTGCATGTGCATGAGAATAAATAATAATAACACATGTGATAATAGAATAACACAAGTGCATTGCATTTTCATATGCATGATAATAAAAAATATATAATAACGCACGTGTATGTGCATATGCATGTGCATGGTTTAAATAATAAATGAAAACACACGTGCATGGGCATATGCATGCGCATTTGCATGTGAATGATAATAAATAATAAATAATAAATAATAATTCATGTGAATTGCATGTGTATCTGAATGTGCATGTGAATGATAATAAAAAAAATAACGCACATCCAAGTGCATGTGCATGTGCATGTGCATGTGCATGGTAATAAACAATAAATAAAAACAAAGTCCACATGAATGTGCATTTGAATGTGAATTATTATAAATAATAAATAATAACACATGGGATGATAGAATAACGCAAGTGCATGTGCATATGCATGTGCATGGTTTAAATAATAAATCATAACACACATGCATCTTCAAATGCATGCACATTTTCATTTGAATGATAATAAATAGTAAATTATAAATAATAACGCATGTGAATTTCATGTGTGTGTGCATGTGCATGTGAATGATAATAAATAATAAATAATAATGCACATCCAAGTGCATGTGCATGTGCATGTTCATGGTAATAAACAATAAATAATAAAAAAGTCCACATGAATGTGCATTTGCATGTGAATGATTATAAATAATAAATAATAACACGTGTGATAATAGAATAACGCAAGTGCATTGTGTGTGCACATGCATGAGAATAAATAATAATAACACATGTGATAATAGAATAACGCAAGTGCATTTCATTTTCATGTGCATGGTAATAAATAATATATAATAACGCACATGTATGTGCATTTAAATGTAATGATAATGGTAATGATACATGCACATGCATGGTAATAAATAATAAATAACAACGCACGTGCATGTGAATTTGTATTTGATGATACAATCAATAATAATAATAATAATAATAATAATGCAAGTGCATTGCATGTGCACATGCATAGTAGTAAATAATAAATAAATAATAGTAAATAAGAACGCTCATGCATGTGCATGTGCATTTACATTTTATAATAATATTAATAATACTAATTGTAATAATAATAATAATAATGCATGCACGTGTATAGTAATAAATAATAAATAACAACGCACATGTTTGTGGATTTTCATGTGATAATGATAAAAATAATGATAATGATAATAATAATAAAAACCTGTGATAATATTAATAATAATAAAATAATTCAAGTGCATTGCATATGCACGTTCATGGTAATAAATAATAAATAATAACGCACATGAATCTGCATTTGCATGTGATGATAATAATAATAATAGCAGCAGTAGTAGTAGTGATAATAGTAGTAGTACCAATGAATGTGATAATAGAATATTGCATGTGCATTACGTGTGCATGTGCGTGGTAATAAATAATAACGTGTGTGCATTGCATTTGCATGGGATGATGATGATGATGATGATGATGATATTAATAATAACAACAACACATGTGATAATAGAATAACAAACATGCATTGAATGTGCGTGTTTATGTATTTGCATGTGCATTTTCATGTGCATTTGCATGTGATGATAGTAACAATAACAATAACAACAACAACAAAAACCACAATAATAATAATAACAATAAGAATAACAACGTATGTGATAATAAAATAACGTGTGTGCATTGCATGTGCACATGAAATGTAATAAAAATATATATAATAATGCACGTGCATGTGCATGAGATGATAATAATAATAATAATAGTAATTATAATAATTATAACAACAACGAATGTGATAATAGACTATCGCATGTGCAGTGCATGATAATAAATAATAATTCAGAGTGCACATGATGATAATAACCACAATAATATTAATATTAAAAATAATAGCGCATGTGATAATAGAATAACACACATGTATTGAAGGTGCGCGTGTATGGTAATAAATAATAACGCACGTTCATTTTCATTTTCATTTGATGATAATAACAATAATAAAAAAAATAGTAATAATAACAATAAAAATAAAAATGCATGTGACAATAGAATAATGTAGGTGCATTACGTGTGCGCGTGCATGGTAATAAATAATAATAGACGTGCATGTGCATTTGCATGTGATAATAATAATAATAATAATAATAATAATAACAACAACAACAACATATGTACATGCATGGAAATAAATATTAAATAATAAATAATAAATAATAATGCTTGTGCATCTACTTTTTCATGTGATGATGATAATAATAATAATAATAATAATAATAATAACAATAATGATAATTATAATAATGATAATGATAATAATGATAATAATAACATGTGTGATAATAGAATAACACACCTCCTAACAAACCCTAACAAAATATAACAAACCCAAACAACCACTAATAACCCCTAAGAACCACAAATAAACCCAAATAACACCTAAAACCCACTATTAAACCCTAAAAACCTAATAAACAATAATAAATCATAATAACCTGTTATAAACCCTAAACACCCTATTAAACTCTAATAAATGCTACAAAATCCCAAAAACCCTTAATATATAATAAAAACACTATTGAACCATAATAAATCCTAATAATAAATAAAAACCCTCACAAACCCGAAAAAAACTACAAACCCCACCAAATAATAGCCTACAAAACCCAAAAACCCATTAATAAACCCTAACAAACCCTAATAACCCCATAATAAATCGTAACAAACCCTAACAACCCCAAATAAATCATTACAAATACTAACAATGCCAAATAAATCATAACAAACTGAAACAAACCATAACAAACCCCTAATAAACCACTATAAACCCTAACAAATCATAATAAACCCTAATAAATCACAATAAACCCAAATACATGCTAACAAACCCTGATAAAAAAAATAAACCCTAATAAACTGTAATAAATCCTAAATAACCATAAAAAATGTTGATAAATCCTAGAAAAAGATATTAATGCCTAAAAAAGCCCAATAAAAACCTAATATACAATAAAAACGCTAATAAACTGTAACAAATCTTAAAGAACACTAATAAAGCCTAAAGAACCCTAATAAACCCTAAAGAAGCATAATAAACTCTATAGAACACTAAGAAGCCCTAAAGAACCCAAAAAATGCTAAAACACATTACATAAACCCTAAAAACCGCTACAATACCCAAACAAACCATAAAAGATACTAAAAAACCCTAACAACCCCTATCAATCCTAAAAGAACAAACAAACCCTTAAAAACCCCCACAAAACCATTTAAAACCCATCAAATACCATAAAAACCATAAACACCCATTAACAACCCTTAAAAACCCTAAAAACCACGACACACCATAAACAACCATTAAAACCCTAAAAAAGGCTACAAATAGATACATAAACCCAAAAAACATTACATAAACCCTAAAAATGCAACATAAACCCTAAAAACGCATCATAAATCCAAAAAAACGCAACATAAACCCAATAAATGCTACATAAACCCAAAAAGCAATACATAAACCCTAGAACCATAACATAAACCCTAAACAACGCAAAATAAACATTAAAAAACACTACATTAGTCCTAAAAACACAACATAAACCCTAAAAACACTACATGAACCCTAAAAATGTTACAGAAACCCTAAAAAATGCAACATAAATGCTACATCACCACGAAAAATGCTACATAAACCCAGAAAACGCAACATAAACCCTAAAAAATGCTACATAAAAACTAAACCCGAAAAACGCTACATAAACAAAAAAACGTTAAATAAACCCAAAAAAATGCTACATAAAACCTAAAACCGCTAACTAAACCCTAAAAGCGCTACATAAACACTATAAATGCTACATAAACTCAAAAAATGCTACACAAACACTAAAAAATGCTACAAAAACACTAAAGACGCTTCAAAACCCTCAAAAATATTGAACGATAATATACGATAATATAAAAAATTAAACCCTAATAAAACCCTAATAAACTTTAATAATCCCTAAAAACATTTTATAATCCCTAAAAACCATGAGAGACTCTACTCAACCCTAATAAAACCGCAAAATACCTAATAAACCCTAATAAATTATAATAAAACATAATAAACCCTAAAACACGTTAATAAAACCTAAAGAACCCTAAACAACCCTAATAACACTAATAAACACTAATAAATTGTAATAAACCCCAAACAAACCCTAAAAATCCCTAATAAACCATAAAAAGTCAAAATAAACCCTACTCAACCCTAACAAACCTTAACACACCATAATGACCCCTAATAAAACCCTACAAACCCCTAATAATGAAAACAAATGCTAGTATACCTTAAAAAATCCCTAGAAATCCTAATAAATTATAATATAACTTAATAAACCGTAAAAATACTCACAAAAAATAAAAAAAAGTGATCACAAACAATAAAAACACGCTATATTACACAGAAAGACCTAAAAACGCAAATATAACCTAATAAAGACAAAAAACGCTAATATACCTTAAATATCCCTATAAACCATAATAAACTATAATAAACTATAATATAACCTATGAAAGACTAAAAATGCTAACAAACAAAAACAAAATGCTCACAAACAATAAAAAACGCTATATTATAGAAAAAAGACTTAACAAACACTAATATAACCTAATAGAACAAAAAGCTAATAAATCCCTAACAAACCCTAATTAACCGTAAAAATCCCTCATAAACCCGAATAAAAACTAATAAATGCTAATAAAACCATAATAAAACCCTAAAAATACCTTCTCAACCCTAATAAACCTTGACACACCATAATAAATCCTAATAAAACCCAATTAGACACCAATAAAAAAAATGCCAACAAACCCTCTAAAAGCCTTAGAAACCCTAATAAACCACAATATATTCTAATAAAACCTAATAAACCATAAACAATGCTCACAAACACTAAAAACATGCGAATAAAACCTAAAATGTCCTAACAACCCCTCATATATATTAATAAAAACTAAAAAATACTCATATACCCCAATAAAAACACTAACAAACCCTAGTAAACCCGGAAAATCCCTAACAAACCCTAATATACACTACTAAACCCTAATAAACCCTAATAAAACCCTAAAGATACCTACTCAACTCTAATAAAACCCTAAAAATACCTAGACAACCCTAATAAACCTTAACACACTATAATAAACCATAATAAACCCCACTAAACCCTAAAAAAGGAAAATATACCATTAAAAAGCCCTATAACCCCTAATAAATTCCAATAAAACCTAAAATAGCTTAAAATCGCCAATAAACCCTAATAAACACTACTAAACCATAAAAACCCTAATATACCCTCTTAAAAATTAATAAACCATAATGAACTATAATAAACCCTAATAAATCCTAAACATACGCAAATATGCCATAAAAAGCCCTAAAACCCTAATAAATGTTTATAAAACCAAACAATGCTTAAAATCACTAATAAAAACTAATAAACACTACTAAACCACAAAAAACATAATATAACCTCTTAAAAATTAATAAACCATAATGAACAATAATAAACCCTAATAATACCTAAACATACACAAATATACCATATCCTTGTGCATGATAATAAATAATATATAATAACGCACGTGCATGTGCATTTACATGTAATGATAATGATAATGACGCATGCACATGCATGGTAATAAATAATAAATAACAACACACGTGTATGTGCATTTGTATTTGATGATACAAATAATAATAATAATAATAATAATAACAATAATAATAGAATAATGACAGTGCATTTCATGTGCATGTGCATAGTAGTAAATAATAAATAAATAATAATTAATAAGAACACACATGCATGTGAATGTGCCTTTACATTTGATGATAATATTAGTAATACTAATTGTAATAATAATAATAACACATGCACGTGCATGGTAATAAATAATAAATAATAATGCACTTGCATGTGCATTTCCATGTGATAATGATAATAATAATGATACCAATAATAATAATAATAATAATAATAATTTTGATAATAATAATAATAATAAAAGAATAATACAAGTGCATTTCATAGGCACGTGCATGGTAATAAATAATAAATAATAACGCACATGCATCTACATTTGCATGTGATGATAGTAATAATAACAACAGTAGTAATAAAAGTACAAGTAGTGGTGATAATAGTAGTAGTACCAATGCATGAGATAATAGAATATTGCATGTACATTACGTGTGCACATGCATGGTAATAAATAATAACGCTCGTGCATTTCATTTGCATGTGATGATGATGATGATAACAATAATAATAATAATAACAATGCATGTGATAATAGAATAATGCACGTGCATTTAATATGCTTGTATGTGCATTTGCATGTGCATTTTCATGTGATGACAATAACAATAAAAACAATAACAACAACAACCACAATAATAATAATTATTATTATTATAACAATGCATGTTATAATAAAATAATGTATGTGCATTGCATGTGCACGTGCATGGTAATAAAAATATAATAATAATGCACATGCATGTGCACATGCATGTGGATGAGATGATGATAATAATAATAATAATAATAGTAATAATAAGTTATAGTTTTTTGAAAAAATAATAGACATGACAAAATTGCTAGAAATGAGGTCTTAAAAAACCTAACAAATCACAGAGCCATTATGAAAGGCATAACATCTTCTTTGGGGTTCCATTTGCGCTCCGTGAATAGTCATACTGAACCTCATGGAATGAACTACGATAAAAATAGGTGTCGGGGGCCGAACAGACACATATATCAGATGTTATGACCATTTTAAGAAAAATTTGACAGTGTACCGTACATGGAAATGGAGTTTTGGAGGCCTTCTGATGGGTTTCTGGGATTTTAGGGTCTTAAAATTGACTTAAACTATGTTCAAGTCATCCTTCTATGTAGATCTCTTAGCTACTTTCCATTTGATATGTGGTAGAGCTCAAAAAGACAATCAGAGCGAATGTTATGGCCGTTTGAAGTTGGAATTGTTTTTGGAGTGGTATAACTAATATATCTTATATTACATTGATCTTCTCATATTTTCTACTAATCTTAGTCCTCACTCCTCTCACAAGCTTCGATTTGATTGGTCACAGTGCTCAAACGGACACCCGAAGGAGAAGTTATGCCTATTTTAGTAAGTTGCGGGTTTCTAAGGTTTTTTGGCATTAGGTGAGTTGCTCAATTTTAAACGACAATAACTTCATCTATGTGTGTTCATTTTGGCTCTAGCACAAATCAAATCGATGATTGTGAAAAGATACACTTTCTGGTAACCACTAGAATCCTTTCTGACATTATTCAACCCCCCAAAGACCCAAAATCTCTTTGGATGGTTAAAAGATTGGATTCTGGTGTCCATTTTGCAATAACATCTTCTATGGGTGTCTGTTTTGCCTCTACCACATATCAAATCGAATATTCTGACTAGATCTAAACTCCTATAACCACTGAAGCACCTTCTCATATCCTTGAAGGCCCAAAAGACCATAACTTATATTCCGGGAGTCCATTTTTCCTCTACCATATATCAAATCGAAGCTTTTGACTAGATCTACACATCTCTGAACAATAGGAACATGTTATCACGTTATTAATGTCCCAAAAGTTCCTTAAGTCCTACAAATGACCATAACTTCTACTCTGGGTGTCCATTTCACCTCTACCACATATCAAATTGAATCTTGCGACTATCTCTACATATCTGTGACATCCATGAACAAATAAATAACCCTAAAACCCATGAATAACCCCAAAAACCCTAAACCCCATTAAAAACCATGAAAAACTCTAATAAACCCTAACAAACCCTAAAAGACACTAACGAACCCTAACAAACCCTAACAAACCGCAAGAAACACTAAACAAAATAACAAACCCTTACAAACCCTAATAAACCCTTACAAACCCGAACAAACCCCAAGAAGCACTAAGAAGCCCCAATAAACCCAAAAAACCCAAAGAAACCCTAAAAACACCTAAGAAACCATAAGAAACCCTAACAAAACCCTAAAACCATAAAAAAATCCTAACCAATCCTAAGAAATAATAACACACCCTTAGAAACCCTAACTCACCCTTAGAAACCCTAACACAACCTTAAAAACCCTAGAACACCCTTAGAAACCCCAACACACCCATGCAACCCTAATACAACCTTAGAAACCCTTATAAACCATAACACACGCTTAGAAACCCTAACCCGCCCATAAAAACCCTAACCCACCTGTATAAACCCTAACACACCCTTAGAACCCCTAGAAAACCCTTAGACACCCTAAATCACTCTAATAAGCAATAATAAATCCTAACAAACCCTACCAACCAATGAAAAACCATAATAAACCATAAAGCCCACTAATAAACACTAATAAGTCATAATAAACCCTAAAACCCCTATTAGACCCCAGTAAAAGTTAAAAAATACCTAAAATCCCAAATATACCAAAAAATTCTATTTATCCATTCAAAACGCTAATATTCACAAAAAAACACTAACAAACCCAGAAAAAACGGAAAAACCCCTAAAAATCCTAAAAACCCTAAAAACCCCTAAAACCCTAAAAAAATACTAAAACCTAAAAAAAACCATGAAACACCTAAAAACCAAAAAAATGAAAAACCCCAAAAAAAACCTAATAACCTTAAAAACCATAAAAAACCTCAAAAACGTTAGAAACCGAAAACCCCTAAAAATGCTAAAAATACCCTAAAAAGCCTAAAAATGCCCCACAAAACCCTAACCAACCCTATGAAACCCTTAAAAACTCAAAACCCCCCTAGAAAACCCTAAAAACCTAAAAATAATCCCTAATACACAATAAAGAACCCTAAAGAACCCTAAAAAACCCTATAGAACCACTAAAACCACTAACAACGCTACATAAACCCTAACTATGACAACCCTGCTTATATTACAACTTAAACATGATTTATTACAGAAAACATCACTTGATACAACAAAGAAGATCGAGAGGTTTAGTGTCTTTAGGGATTAGGATCATTACATAAAAACTTAAAACATGAAATACAACATCTTTATTGAAAACTTCCTTTACATGACCACTACATTCCCTCGTACTTAGCATTGCATGGGACAACCTGAGGACATGCATAAGAAAAGGGTGAGCTATAAATCCCAGTAAGGGAGTACACATGGAATAACATGAGGAGTACAATACATTTTAGACAATAGGCATATCAATAGAGGATAAAAGAAACATGAACATAAAGGCATGATAAAGCATGATAATCATAACATGGAAATGTGGCAACAACACTTAACATGGAATTAGCATGAGCCAAGGATCATTGCACATAAATCATGAGTAAATCCTCATTGCACATAAAGTACAAGTAAACCCTCGTTGCACTTGAATTATCATGAGTAAACACTCATTTCACATGATGTATCATGATACTATACTTTACCCAATACATTGGAGCTCTATAAGGGCACACCCTTCTTAAACATTTCATTTCATGCATAAGTGTGCCACATGGATCATAAAACATGGATTCATAAAACATAATCTTTTATTCCACGATAAAGGAATGTGGAATTCATACATGAAACATTATAATCAATATGTAAATGTTCATAAAGGTGAATACCCTTGATGGAGAATGGGTATGGTATTCACTACACAATGGCATTGGCTTAGAAAATCGGTGCGATTTCGACAGCGTAACGGCGTGACATAAGAATTCATAAAAACGGTTGATGAGAGAGAAAGGGTTTCCTCATCATATTTACATGTAATGGACAGTAAGGAGGTCATATAGATACATGTCCCAAAAAATTTAATGGAATTTAGATTCATGATACAAAAGTATTGCTTGAATGTAAAAGAAGAGAGAGAAGTTCCTTTCGGAATTTCGGCATAGTAACGGGTGTACATGGGAGGCATTTAATGAGAGAGAAATGGGTCTACCATCATTCAAAAATAAATAGGGCAGTATGAGGGAGGTGAGAAACCATACCCCAACATTCATAATTTAAATTAAAAGGAAAAAACAACTTAAAGAAAATTGGACAAAAATGAGAAAGGAAGAAAAAACCCTTACTTGGAAGTGTGCTTCCAAAGGCTAGAGAGAGGCTTGTGAGAGAATTTTTGGGAGCTTGGGGCACCTTGGGAGGATTCTATAGAGAGTAGTTCAGAGTTTGGACGAACTCCAAAGGATTTTAGTGAGGAGGAAGTGGGAGCTTGGGTGGATTTATATAGGAAAGGTGAGGGAATTCTTTATTATTTAGGTTTGGGTCCCCTTACATTAAACTAATCCAAACCACAAACCATACCATGGTTTTTGCCCATGTTTTTTGGAAAAGGGAAGAGGAAAAAAATATTTTATAAGGCCCATGTCCAGAATTTTTAAAATAATAAGGCTGATTATGTGGAGGTGAGTCACACTCTCATGGAAATTAATTTAAAAAGGAAAATTGTTGAATATGTCTTGAGGGGTCCATTAATGCTTCGAAAAGTAAGTCAAAAAAACCTAAAATTACATTATTTTAATGATAAAACATATATTGGACGAACATAACGATTATGGTATTTTATTACATCACCATTGGGTCATTATGATGTCATAAAACACATTATATATTTAAACGGTATTTAATTTTTACCCAAAAATTTGACTGTCTCGGAAAATTATGTAAAATTCACTGTTGGATAATTTCAACATCCTGATTCTAGAAATGAAATTTATTTTATCTAAAAAAAATTTATAAATATTTTAATTTTCACTTTTAAAATAAAAAACAACATTTATCGAAAATTCACGGGTTTTGACAAAAATGGCTTTCAAACCTTATTATAAAATTTTAATTGAATTCATAAAATTATAAGATCGTTTATATTTAATAAAAATTAATTTAATATTAATAATAATATTTTATTAAAATATTAAGTAATTAAAAAATCCCTTAATTTAATAAAATAGAATTCTTAATTAAATAATAACTAAAAACACCATTTGTACTTTAAAAACTATTTACAATGTATCAAAAATGACTAGAAATTATAATCATTATTATATAAAAAAATAATGTACATGAACATAGTACTACTTATTTGTTACATAACCCCTTAAAACAGCCGCATAAGACCTAAGGGTAAGGTGTGCGATGGTGACAGACTCTTGGGGTGGCTCGGATAACATCGCTCGAGTGGTAATCTCTATCAACTTCCACTTTTCCCATAGACGGTCCCATTCGAGCTTGACATAGTGAAGTTCAGCTTGGGCTTGGTCAAGGGCGAAGCCCAAGGATGTCACCTCTTTTCCGAGCTCTGACAAATGGGCTTCATATGGGGCAATTCTACTGGATGAGGTCATCGCTTCTTTTGTCTGAGTAAATTGGATTTGTTAAGGTCCTATATTTATATTAATTATGTGATCACTGTTCAACAGCTAAATTAACAACGATCACAATTCTTAACATAAAACCAAAGAAGTTGACATCTTATAAAAACATTTTTCATAAAGAGACATTTAACTAGATCAAGAGGGATTTTCCATTAATGAAACATTGGGTCTTTACAATATTCCCCCATTAAGAAATTTCTCCCTTGAAATTTTCCTTTTCCCACACTAAAACAAATGTGGGTAACTCAGCTTCATCATATCCTCTGATTCCCAAGTCGCTTCTTCAAACTTTTGGTTTCTCTACAATACCTTGATGAGGGGCATTGTCTTATTTTGTAGAACATTTTCTCTACGATCTAAGATCTTCACTGGTTTCTCATCATAATAAAGATCGTCTTCCAATTGTAGCACCTCAGAAGAGAGTACATGTGAAGGGTCCGGTATGTACTTCCTTAAGAGGGGTACATGAAAGAAATCATGTACTTTGGCCATAGTAGGTGGAAGTGCTAGTCGATAGGCCACATCCCCAACACGATCAAGAATCTCGAAGGGGATGATGTACCTTGGACTTAACTTCCCTTTCTTTACAAACCTCATGACCATTTCCCACAGAGATATGCATAGAAACACCATGTCTCCAACTTTAAACTCAAGGTCTCGTCGACAATTATCTGCATAACTCTTCTATCGACTTTGGGATACCTTGATATGCTGCTGAATGGTTTTCACCTTCTCCACCATTTCCTCGACCATTTCTAGTCCAAGCAGCTTATGTTCACCAACCTCATCCCAACATGCCGGTGTTCTGCACCTTTTCCCATACAGGGCTTCATATGGTGCCATTTGGATGCTCGAGTGGAAACTGTTATTATAAGAGAACTCAACGAGAAGAAGATGTTGATCCCATCCTCCTTTAAAGCCCATTGAGCACGCTCTCAACATATCCTCAAGTGTTTTTATAGTCCGCTCAGATTGGCCATCAATTTGAGGATGATAGGCCGTACTGAAGTTTAGTTCAGTATTCAGAGCATGTTGAAGACTCTTCCAAAACATAGATGTGAATCTTGGATCTCGGTCAGACACAATAGATAGTGGTACTCGATGAAACCTTACCACTTCCCTGATATATATCCGCGCCAGTTGATCCAATGAGAAATCCTCCTGAATAGCAATGAATTGTGCAGTCTTTGTAAGATGATCCACAACAACCCAGATTTCATTATTGCCTTTGGATGTCCTTGGATGTCCGGTGACAAAGTCCATGGTGATGTTCTCCCATTTCCATACTGGTATGGGCAATGGTTACATCATCCCCTTAGACTTCTGCCTCTCTGCCTTCACTTGCTGACACACCAGGCTCTTTGATGTATATTCAACTATCTCCTTCTTCATATTATCCCACCAAAAGTTTTCTCGGAAATCTTGATACATCTTTGTGCTCCCTGGGTGAATAGAGAAATTTGAACTATGTGAATCATCCAAAAGTCCATTCTTCAGCTCCGAACATGATGGAACACATAGTCTTTTCCCAAACCGTACAATTCCTTCTTCATTAACATTAAACTCCTAGGATTTCCCCTTTTTGATAACTTCCATTTTTTCTTGAATTCCCACATCATACTTTTGAGCATCCTTTAACCTTTCCAAAAGATATGGTTGAGCAATCATTTGTGAAAGGATTGATGATGTTCCCTTCATTATGATTCCCACATCCATCTTCATCAAGTCTAAGAAGATTGGATCCTTCTCAATTCTCGTCATTGATAGAATCGTTGGATCCTTTCTACTTAGGGCATATGCCACCTTCTTCGCTTTCCCAGGGTGGTAATGTATTGAATAGTCATAATCCTTGATGAGCTCTATCCATCTTCTCTGGCGTATATTAAGCTCTTTCTGTGTAAATATATATTTAAGACTCTTGTGGTCAGTATATATCTCACATTTCTCTCCATAGAGATAATGCCGCCATATTTTCAAGGCAAAGATCACAACCTCCAACTCCAGATCATGCGTTGGATAGTTTTGCTCATGGATTTTCAACTGCCTTGAGGCATAGGATATGACTTTATCATTCTGCATCAGCACGCAGCCTATGCCCTTATTTGAGGTATCACTGAATACCACAAAAAGTTCCCCACTTGTGGGTAAAGTGAGCACGGGTGTAGTGATAAGCCTCCTTTTCAAATCCATAAATCTTTTTTTGCATTCATCACTCCAAGAAAACTTTACTCCCTTTCGAGTTATCTTGATAAGAGGGTTGGGAAATCATGATAAATTCCTCACAAATCGTCGATAATATCCAGCTAACCCCAAGAAGCTACGGATATCCGCTACCGATGTTGGCCTCGACCATCCCTCAATTGCATCTTTTTTGGAGGGGTCCACAGATATCCCATTTCTTGTGATGATATGGCCCAAGAATGAGACTTCCTTCAACCAGAACACACACTTTTTGTACTTTGCATAGAGCTTCTCCTTGCACAAAGTCTCGAGTACAGTTCTTAAATGCTCCTCATGGTCCTCCTTGGTTTTGGAGTATATTAGAATATCATATATAAAGACTACCAAAAATTTGTCAAGGTAATCTCTAAAGACTCTATTCATCAAGTCCATGAATATTGCTGGAGAATTGGTGAGTCCGAAAGGCATTACTATAAATTCATAGTGCCCATATCTTGTACGAAAAGCAGTCTTGGGGACATCTTCCTTCTTCACCCTTACTTGATAATATCCCGACCGCAAATCCACATTGGAGATGTATTGTGCTCCATGCAGCTGATCAAACAAGTCATCGATTCTTGGGAGAGGATACTTGTTATTTATCGTGATTTTTTTATGTTCACGATAATTTATGCAAAGCCGCATTGACCCATCCTTCTTCTTGACGAAGAGGACTGGTGCACCCCATGGTGAAGAGCTTGGGCATATAAACCCTTTATCCAGATTCTCCTGTAGTTGTTTCTTCAGCTCTTCAAGCTCAACAACAACCATTCTATATGGATTCTTGGATATTGGTAACGCCCCATGTATAACTTCAATTGAGAACTCAACATCTCTTCTTGGAGGAAGACAAGGAAGTTCCTTGGGAAACACTTCCGCGAATTCCCTCACAATAGGTATTTATTCAAGGATGGTTTCTTCCTTGGACTCAATCATCTGATCCAGATATGCGTTCTCATAAGGCATTAATATCCATGCTTGAGATGATGGAGCTAAAGGAGATTCATCTTCCTCCTGACACTTGTAAAGAATCGAGGGTCGATTCTCCATATGGAGTGTGATTTCCTTCTCCCAACAATTTATGTTGGCTCTATATAAGGAAAGCCAATCCATGCCAAGAATTGCATCAAATTCCACCAAAGGGAGTATGACGAGGTTCGCTGGGAAATTCAATCCACAGATTATAACACGGGAGGACTTATATTCATGGGATGCAATGATTGCCCCATTTGCCATACCCACCGACATCATTACTTCCATGATTTGTGGTGGTGATGGGATTGTTTTACTAAACTTTCGAGATATAAAAGAATGCATAGAACCTGAATCAAAAAGTATGTTCGCTATTCTTTAATGAATAACTAGCGTACCTGTCACCACTTCATTGTTAGGGTTCACTTCGGCAGAAGTGATGTCAAAAGCTCTTCCTTGCTGTCTTGGAGGTTGTTGGTTGCCTCCTATAACCCTTGGATTAGGGCACTGATTTGTAAAATGACCCGGTTCATTGCATTTGTAGCATTGAACAATGCGTTGAGGTTCGAACGGAGCATTCCTCTCCTCTGTCGCAGTTGCGGGTCCTTCTTGCCGACAGTTAACAGCTAGGTTCCCTTCTCTTCCACACCTGAAGCATTTTCTCGTCCCCTTAAGGCAATTTTCAGGGTGCTTCTTTTCGCACTTTTGGAAAGTGGGGTGCTGGAACTTCTTAGCACCATTGGATTTATCCATCGGCCCACCAGCATTGAAGTCCACCTTATGCTTCTTATCCCCATGATACCCCTTTGATTCTCCAATCTCCATTTTGACCTTGAGGGAAAATCGGACAATTTCCTCATAGCTGTCGAAGTCACTAATCGCTAATGATTTCCGCAAGCTAGGCTTCAGCCCACCAAAGAAGCGGTCAACCTTGCATTCGGGGGAAACGACAAAGCCAGAAGCATATCGTTCAAGCCTTGTAAAGTTTTCCTCATACGCTCCAACAGATTCTTCATCTTTTTTCTTGAGGTAAAGGAAGTCCCTTTCCATCTTAAGCCGGAGGGTGCGCGGAAAATATTTATCGAAAAACAACTTCCGGAAATCCTTCCATTCCAAAGCCTTGATATCCTCCTCAGGTTTAGTATTTTTTATCAATGTCCACCATTGATCAGCTTCACCCTCCATACGATAAGTATCTAGGAGAAACTTCTCTTGTTCAGAACATTGGAGGACAGAGAAGATCTTTTCAATGGAGTTGATCCATTGTTCAGCGATCGTGGGATCGAATGATCCACTAAAATTATGAGGCCTTTGTCTCATGAAGCTCTCTATAGTGACTTGTTCATTCTTAGGGGGGGTTGAACGTTCCTCTTGTCCCGTGTTTCTATTCAAAACTTGAGTTAGCTGAGAGAGAAGTGTGACAAATTTCATGATTCCCCCTCCCATTGGATTTGGCATCTCATTAGTACAGTCATCACACTGATCTTCACAACGGTTGTTAGCCCGAGTCCTCCTATTACCAGCCATTGGCTGGAATAAATGGAAATTTACGGGTAACACATAAAGGGTAATCCAAAGGCAAAAGTTGATGACTCAAAAATAAACTTTTATTTCCTTAACTCATGAGTCTATAGGCTTCAATCTAAGCTTTTCATGATCTAGTTTCTAACATATATTCTTAGGGGAATTTTTCACTTAATAAGTTTTCATACTAAGATTGTGAATTTATCAAACATATCCCCTGGGAGTGTCGTAACCAAGAGTGAATCAAGGCCCGTTGTAGAGCACCAGTTCCCGTTCGAGTCTAGCTTAAAGCGGTGTTTTCGGGTTTTACCCCTAGGATACATCTGTGTCAGAGCCGCCTCTACCTGCTCGTATCCAGAGAGGGATGTATTTGTCTGATAAACCACTTACTTAGTATTTACCAAAACTTAGAGATGTTTTTATTATACTTAGTCTTGTATCTAAGGCTTTACTAGGGTTTTCCTAATCCCAAAAATAACTAAACCTATCCTCTGATACCAACTATGACAACCTTTCTTTTATTACAACTTAAACATGATTTATTACATAAAACATCACTTGATACAACAAAGAAGATTGAGAGGTTTAGTTTCTTTGGGGCTTAGGATCATTACATAAAAACTTAAGACATGAAATACAACATCTTTATTGAAAACTTCCATTACATGACCACTACATTCCCTCATACTTAGCATTGCATGGGATAACCTGAGGACATGCATAAGAAAAGGGTGAGCTATAAATCCCAGTAAGCGAGTACACATGGAATAACATGAGGAGTACAATACATGTTAGACAATAGGAATATCAATAGAGCATGAAAGAAACATGAACATAAAGGCATGATAAAGCATGATAATCATAACATGGAAATGTGGCAACAACACTTAACATGGAATTAGCATGAGCCAAGGCTCATTACACATAAAGCATGAGTTAATCCTAATTGCACATAAAGCACGAGTAATCCCTCATTGCACTTGAATTATAATGATTCAACACTAATTGTACATGACGTATCATGATACTATACTTTACCCAATGCATTGGAGTGCTATAAGGGCACACCCTTCTTAAACATTTCATTTCATGCATAAGTGTGCCACATGAATCATAAAACATGGATTCATAAAACATAATAATTTATTCCACAATAAAGGAATGTGGAATTTATACATGAATAATTATAATCAATGAGTAAATGTGCATAAAGGTGAATACACTTGATGGAGATGTGGTATGGTATTCACTAAAAAATGGCATTGGATTAGAAAATCGGTGCGATTTCGACAGCGTAACGACGTGACATAAGAATTCATAAAAATGGTTAATGAGAGAGAAAGGGGTTCATAATCATATTTACATGTAATGTAAAGTAAGGAGGTCATATAGATACATGGCCCAACAATTTTAATGGAATTTAGATTCATGATACAAAAGTATTTCTTGAATGTAAAAGAAGAGAGAGAAGTTCCTTTCGGAATTTCGGCATAGTAACGGGTGTACATGGGAGGCATTTAATGAGAGATAAAGGGGTATCCAATCATTCAACATAAAGAGTTAATTATGAGTGAGGTATAAAACCATACCCGAACATTCATAATTGAAATTAAAAGGTCAAAACAACTTAAAGAAAATTGGACAAAATGAGAAAGGAAGAAAAAACCCTTACTTTGAAGTGTGCGTCCAAAGGCTAGAGAGAGGATTGTGAGAGGATTTTTGGGAGCTTGGGGCACCTTGGGAGGATTCTAGAGAGAGTAGGGCAGAGGTTGGACGAACTCCAAAGGATTTTAGTGAGGAGGAAGTGGGATCTTGGGTGGGTTTATATAAGAAAGGTGAGGGAGTTCTTTATTATTTAGGTTTGGGTCCCTTTACATTAAACTAATCCAAACCACAAACCATACCATGGTTTTTGCCCATGGTTTTTGGATAAGGGAAGAGTAAAACAATATTTTATAAGGCCCAAGTCCGATATTCTTAAAATAATATGGTTGCTTATGTGGAGGTGAGTCACACTCCCATGGAAATTAATTTAAAAAGGAAAAGTGTTGAATATGTCCTGAGGGGTCCATTAATGCTTTGAAAAGTAAGTCAAAAAAAACCCAAAATCACATTATTTTAATGATAAAACATATATTGACCGAAAATAAGGATTATGGTATTTTATTACATCACCATTGGGTCATTATGATGTCATAAAACACATTATATATTTAAACGGTATTTAATTTTTACCGAAAAATTTGACTGTCTCAGAAAATTATGAAAAATTCACCGTTGGATAACTTCGACATCCTGATTCCAGAAATGACATTTATTTTATCTAAAAAAATTTCTAAATATGTTAATTTTCACTTTTAAAATAAAAACCAACATTTATCGAAAATTCACGGGTTTTGACAGAAATGGCTTTCAAACTTTAATATAAAATTTTAATTGCATTCAAAAAATTATAAGATCATTTATATTTAATAAAAATTAATTTAATATTAATAATAATATTTTAATAAAATATTATTTAATTCAAAAATCCCTTAATTTAATAAAATATAATTCTTAATTATATAATAACTAAAAACACAATTTGTACTTTAAAAACTATTTACAATGTATCAAAAATGACTAGAAATTATAATCATTATTATATAAAAAAAATAATGTACATGAACATAGTAATACTTATTTGTTACATAACCCCTTAAAACAGCCGCATAAGACATAAGGGTAAGGTGTGCGATGGTGACTAACTCTTGGGGCGGCTTGGATAACATCGCTCGAGTGGTAATCTCTATCAACTTCCACTTTTCCCGTAGACGGTCCCGTTTGAGCTTGACATGGTGAAGCTCAGCTTGGGCTTGGTCAAGGGCGAAGCCCAAGTATGCCACCTCTTTTCTGAGCTCCGACAAATGGGCTTCGTATGGGGAAATTCTACTGGATGAGGCCATCGCTTCTTTTGTCTGAGTAAATTGGATTTGTTAAGGTCCTATATTTATACTAATCATGTGATCACTGTTCAACGGCTAAATTAACAACGGTCACAATTCTTAACATAAAACCAAAGAAGTTGACATCTTATAAAAACATTTTTCATAAAGAGACATTTAACTGGATCAAGAGGGATTTTCCATTAATGAAACTTTGGGTCGTTTCACAAACAATTGCTACAAAAAACCGAAAAATGCTTCAAAATCCACAAAATGCAACAAAACCCCAAAAAACACTAATATAACCCTAACAAAGCATAAAAAATCTGAACACACCCACAGAACCCAAAAAACGCATAAAACCCCAAACAACTCAAATAAACTGTAAGAAACCCTAAAAACCCTAACAAAACCTAACAAACCCTAACAACCACTAATAACCCATAAGAACCACTAATAAACCCTAATAACCCCTAAAATCAACTATTAAACTCTAAAAACCCTAATAAACACTAATAAATCACAATAACTTATAATAAACCCAAAAAACTCTATTAGACCCTAATAAATGCTACAAAAGTCCTAAAACCCCTAATATACAATAAAAACACTATTAAACCATAATGAACCCTAATAAACACAAAAAACCCTAACAAACCTGAAAAAACGCTACAAAAACCTCCAAATAATAGCCCAAAAAACCCTACAACCCACTAATAAACCCTAAGAAACCCTAATAACCCCAAAATAAATCATAACAAAGCAAAACAACCCCAAATAAATCGTAAAAAATCCTAACAACGCCAAATAAAGCGTAACTAACTAAAACAAACCATAACAAATCCCTAATAAATCGCAATGAATACTAACAAATCTTAATAAAACCTAATAATTCGTAATAAACCCAAATAGACGTTACTAAACCCTAATAAATAAAATAAACCCTAAAAACCCAAATAAATCCAAAATAACCCTATAAAGGTTGATAAACCCTAGAAATGCTATTAATGCCTAAAAAATCCCATTAAAACCCTAATATACCATAAAAACACTAATAAACTGTTACAAATCCTAAAGAACACTAATAAACCCAAAAGAACCCTAAAAACCCTAAAGAACCATATTAAACTCTAAAGAACACTAAAAAACCCTAAAGAATCCAAATAAAGCTAAATCACATTATAAAAACCCTACAAACTACTACAATACCCAAACAATCCCTAAAACACACTAAAAACCCCTAACAACCCCTATCAATCCCAAAAAATTAAATAAACCCACACCCCCCCCCCTTCCAAAAAAACAATTAAAAAGCCATCAGATAACATAAAAAACCATAAAACCCCGTTAATAACCCGTAAAACCCTAAAAAACTAAAAACCATAAAAAACCATTAAAACCCAAAAAAGTCTTCAAATAGATACAAAAAACCTAAAAATGTTACATAAACCCTTAAAAATGAAACAAAAACCCTAAAACGCAACATAAACCAAAAAATGCAACATAAACCAAACAAATGCTACATAAACCCTAAAAGCACAACATGAACCCTAGAACTGTAACATAAACCCTAAACACATAGCATAATCCTTAAAAAATGCAACATAAACATTAAAAAACGCTACATAAAACCTAAAAACACAATATAAACACTAAAAAAACTACAAGAACCCTAAAAACGTTAAATAAACCCTAAAAATGCAACATAAATGCTACATCACCCCAAAAAATGCTGCATAAACCCAGAAAGCACAACATAAACCCTAAAAAATTCTACATAAAACCTAAACACTAATCACGCTACATAAAACCTAAAAACATTACATAAACCCTAAAAATGATACATAAATTCTAAAACTACTAACTAAACCCTAAAAACGCTACATAAACACTAAAAATGCTACATAAACTCTAACAACGCTACACAAACCCTAAAAATGTACAAAAACCCTAAAGACACTTTAAAACCCTCCAAAATATTAATCCCTAATATACCATAATAATAAAAATTAATCCCTAATAAACCCCTAATAAACACTAATAATCCCTAAAAACACTATATAATCCATAAAAACCCTAAGAAACTCTACTTAACCCTAATAAAACCCCAAAATTACCTAATAAACCCTAATAAATGATAATGAAACCTAATAAACCATAAAAACACATTAAGAAAACCTAAACAACCCTAACCAACCCGAATAGACACTAATAAACACTAATAAACCCTTATAAACCCCTAAAAAACCCTATAAAGCCATAATAAACCATTAATATAGCCAAATAAACCCTACTAAACCCTAACAAACCTTTACACACCATAATAAACCCTAATAAAACCCTACAGATCCCTAATAAAGAAAAAAATTCTAGTATACCATAAAAAATCCCTTGAAACCCCGATAAACTCTAATATAACCTAATAAACCCTAAAAATGCTCACAAGCAATAAAAAAATGATCATAGACAATAAAAATGTGATATAATAACTAAAAAGATATAAAAACACTAATATAACCTAATAAAGACAAAAGAATTCAAATATACCTTAAAAATCCCTAGAAACCCTAATAATCCATAATAAACTCTAATATAACCTAAGAAACCCTAAAAACACTCACAAACAAAAACAAAATGCTCAGAAATAATAAAAACACAATATACTATCTAAAAAGACCTAACAAACACTAATATAAGCTAATAAAACAAAAAAACTAAGAAACACCTAACAAACCCTAATAAACCCTATAAATCTCTAATTAAACATAATAAAAACTAATAAACCCAAATACAACCTTAATAAAACCTTAAAAATACCTTCTCAACCCTAATAAACCTTTACACACCATAACAAAACCTAATAAAACCCAACTAAACCCCAATAAAAATGCAAATAAACCATTAAAAATCCCTACAAACCCTAATAAACCATAAAAATTTCAAATAAAAGCTAATAAACCATTAAAAATGCTCACCGACACTAAAAACATGCTAATAAAACCTAAATAGTCATAACAACGCCACATATATATTAAAAAAAACTAAAAAATACTCATATACCCTAATAAAAAAACCAACAAACCGTAATAAACCCTAAAAATCCTCAACAAACCCTAATAAACCGTACCCAACCCTAATAAACCCTAATAAAACCTTAAGGATACCGACTCAACCATAATAAAACCCTAAAAATACCTACTCAACCCTAATAATCCTTAACACATCATAACAAACCATAATAAACCCCACTAAACCCTTAAAAGTGAAAATATACCCTTAAAAATCCCTAAAACCCCTAATAAATGCTAATAAAACATAACAAAGCTTAAAAGCCCTAATAAACCTGAACAAACACTACTAAACACTAAAAAACCCTAATATACCCTCTTAAAAATTAATAAACCATAATGAACCATAATAAACCCTGATAAATCCTAAACATACCCAAATATACCATAATATACCATAATATACCCTAATAAACCCAACTCAATTCTAATAAAACCCTAAAAATACCTAATAAACCATGACACACCATAACAAACCCTAAAAAATCCTAATAACCCCCACCAAACCCTAAAAAATGCTAATATAACATTAAAAACCCTAAACCCCTATCAAACCATAATAAATGTTAATAACACCTAAAAGTCATAAAAAATGATAGTAAACCATAAAAATACCTCTAATAATAATAGTAGTAATAACGCACATGCATGTTCATATGCATGTGCATGGTTTAAATAATAAATCATAATGCACGTGAATGTGCATATGCCTGTGCATTTTTATGTGAATGATAATAAATAATAAATAATAAATAAAAACGCATGTGAATTTCATGTGTATGTGCATGTGCTTGTGAATGATAATAAATAATAAATAATTATGCCCATACAGTGCATGTGCATGTGCATGTGCATGTGCATGGTAAAAAAAAAAAAAATAACCAAGTGCACATGAATGTACATTTGCATATGAATGATAATAAATAATAAATAATAACACATGTGATAATAGAATAACTCAGGTTCATTGCATGTGCACGTTCATTAAAATAAATAATAATAATACATGTGATAATAGAATAAAGAAAGTGCATTGCATTTTCATGTGCATGATAACTTATAATATATAATAACGCACGTCCATGTGAATTTACATGTAATGATAATGATAACGATGCATGCACGTGCTTGGTAATAAATAATAAATAACAATGCAGGTGCATGTGAATTTGTATTTGATTATACAAACAACAACAACAACAACAACAACAATAATAATAATATAATAACGCAAGTGCATTTCATGTGAAATGCATAATAGTAAATAATAAATAATAATAATAAATAATACCGCACATGAATGTGCATTTACATTTAATGATAATATTAATAATACTAATTGTAATAATAATAATTATGCATGAACGTGGATGGTAATAAATAATAAATAATAGCGCAAATGCATGTGCATTTGCATGTGATGATGAAAATGATAATGATAATGATAATAAGTGAAAGGTGTAGACGAGACGACGATGAAACCCGGACGATTCTCTTATGCAAGCGGTGACGACGGCGACTATGCCGGCCTTCCCCCTGTTAGGGGGGGGGGGAGGGAGATTCGTCGATCAGTGAGAGACCTGGTGTTTTTCGACCCTTCTCAAATCCAGACTTTTTTCCTCCTTTCCCAAAAGTCTCTTTGAGCCCCAAGGCGTCCGATCTGATCGATGTGCGCCCTAATCATCAACTTTCAACTTCAGAGTTTTCAGAATCCTTAGCGCTTCTGAATCTTACCTTGACTGCGCGATTTAGGAATAGATGACCTTCTGTTGATGCATCGACAGATGTATCTTTGGTTCGTGGGATCTTCAGGAAAGAGTAATTGTCGACTTTCTTAACAGGAACCACATGATGATTCAGTTTGAATCTGAGGCAGATCTCATTACTGATTGGTCGAGGGATCCTCACAACTTCAACATATGTTGTTTCCTTCTCTTATGATGGTCCTTTGACTTTCACATGAAGCGCGATTCACCGTCGGCAGAAGTCTGGGAAAGCTTCCCTTCTAGAATCCTGCTATTATTTGAATTCTTGGTAACCTTGTTGGAAGGTATTTGTGTTCCGATAGTCGTACTAATGATATGTGCCATCCAGTTAATCCTCGTATTTGAGTGGAAATGGATCCCTCTCGACAGCCTTTTGATTTTGTGTGGATTACGATAGAGGAAGAGTACAGGTGCAGACAACAGGTGATTTATGATAACTGGACGAGTTTCTATTCTTCTTGTCACCGTTTGGGACATGAAGTGGATTTTTTCCATAGGAGTGAAGACTTGAAGGCTCATCTACATGTTCCCAGTCGAAGGGAGGGAGATGCAAGGGGAAGGTCATCAGAGTTTGATTTTAGGGCGGGGCGTGAGAAGGAGCCTGGACCTGTTGGCAGAGGTGAGGGATCCAATCTTACAGGTGCGGCCAGTCAACTGGTAGAGGCCAACAAGGCGGCAGTTGAGGAGGATCTTGCTCCTTCTACTGAGGAGAAGGAAACATAAGGGAAAGGTAAATATGCTTAGGCTCCAGTGGTGGTTGGGGAGTTGGTTGATGTCAGTATGGTGTTGGAGGAGGACGATCAAGGTGCTAAGTCTTATGTTTATAGGGTGCTTACTGGAGGGTGGACTGACTTGGTTCAGGCAGTGGGGGATGCGAGTAACAGACCCCTTTGCAGGTTTCATGTACAGAGGGGGATAGAGGCTTCGATCCAGTAGCCAGGCCTTTTGTTTCTTTATCCAATAGGTTTGAATGCCTTGCTAATGGTAGTGTTGAACCCGTTTTAAGTATTGTTTCAGGATTTGGGGAGGAGGGTGTGGTAGCAACCAGGGAGGAGACTTTTCTTGGGAATCTGGGACAAGAGGAGGTCTCCAAGGAGTTGTGCACGACTGAAAGTAATACTTCGACCAAAGGAAGGAAGGGTAAGCGCAAGTGCAATGATAATAAAGGGAACGAGGCCCTATCCAGGGCTCTAGAAGAAGCTCTGACTGAAGATGTGTGTCTCCCTTTAGTGGAGATCAACACTCCAGATCAGAGGATGGGTAATTACTCAGAATGCCCGGTTTCTGTTTGGAGGGAATAACTTCGTAAAAGAAGGGAGAATTTGGGGGGAGGAAAAGAAATTGTGATTTGCCCTGCTGGCCTTTAATTTATTGATGTTGTTAAGAGTGGAAATCAGAGGATGGCTACAGGTGAAGGGCCTTTGTCTACACAAACAATAAGAAGAGAGAGGAAGGATTACTCTCACCTTCCTCCGCCGTTGAGGACTAGATATTCCCTTAAGTGGAGTGGAGAGGTGGTTCTTTCTTTGGAAAAGTGAAGAGTGGTCAATGATGATTCACCTGAGCGGCCTGCACTGGAGCAGCTTAGAAGTCGGTTTCAAAGTGAAAATTTTTGGAGGCATCCAGAGTGGGCATCGGCTACAGGGGAATAAGAATCATGCATGGGTTTTGGAGATGATTATGGCTATTATGATGTGTAATGTTGTGATGTTCTGTGTCGTTTAAGGTTCGTCTTTCTTGTTTGCATGTTGTAAGTTGGGGTACCAGTCCCCCTTTAAACTGGCCTTTAAAAATGAAAAAAAAAATGATTTGCAGGATAATGATGATGATGATGATAATAATAATAATAATAATAAAACCTGTGATAATAATAATAATAATAATAATAATAATACAAGAATAATACAAGTGCATTACATATGCACAAACATGGTAATAAACAATAAATAATAACGTATGTGTATCTAAATTTTCATGTGATTATAGTAATAATAACAGAAATATTAATAATAGTAGTAGTAGTGGTGATAATAGTAGTAGTACTAATGCATATTATAATAGAATATTGCAAGTGAATTACTTGTGCATGTGTATGGTAATAAATTATAACTCCCGTGCATTTCATTTTCATGTGATGATGATGATGATAATAATAAAATTTATAATAATAATATTAAAAATAACAACCCATGTAATAATAGAATAATGCACGTTCATTGAAAATGCGTGTATGTGTATTTGGATGTGCATTTGCATGTGATGATAATAACAACAACTACAACAACAACAACAATAACAACAACAACAACAACATCACAATAATAATAATAACAATAATAATAACAACGCATGTGATAATAAAATAACATGTGTGCATTGCATGTGAACATGAATGGTAATAAAAATATAATAATAATGCCCATGAATGTGCATCTTCATTTTCATGAGATGATGATGATAATAATAATAATAACAGTAATAACAAGTTATAGTTGTTCGAAAAAACAGCAGACTGGACAAAAGTGCTAGAAATGGTGTCTCGAAAAACCTAACAAATCATAGAGTCATTAAAAAAGGCATAACTTCTTCTTTATGGGTCCATTTCTGCTCCTTGAATAGTCGAACAAAATCTCATGGAACTAAATACAATAAAAATAGGTGTCGGAGGCTGAACAGACACACAGATCAGAAGTTATGACCGTTTTAAAAAAATTGACAAGGATCCAGACACAGAAATGGAGTTTTGGAGGAATTCTGATGGTTTTTTGGGATTTTAGGGTCCCAAACATGACGTTAACTTTTTTTAAGTTTTCCTTCTGCGGAGATCTATTTGCTGCCTTCGATTTGATATGTGGTAGAGCTCAAACGGACAGCTGGAGTGGAAGTTATGGTCGTTTGAAGTTGGAATTTTTTTTGGAGTGGTATAACTAATATATCTTCTGTTTCTTTGATCTTCTCATAATTTCGATTAGACATTATCCTCATGCATCTCACGTCCTTCGATTTTACTAGTCACAATTCTCAAATAGACACCCGAAGGAGAATTTATGCTTATTTTAGTGAGTTGCGGGTTTCTTAGGTTTTTAGGCGCTATGAGGGTTCCTCAATTTAAAACGAAAATAACTTCTTATATGTGTGTTAATTTTGTCTCTACCACATATTAAATAAAGGATTGTGAAAATATACACACTCTGGTAACCACTGGAACCCTTTCTGACAATCTTTATCCCCCTAAAAGACCCAAAATCACTAGAAATACACTCTTATAACCACTGAAGCACCTTCTCACATCCTTGAAGGCCCAAAAATGTACTTAAACCCTCCAAAAGACCATAACTTCTACTCCGAGAGTCAGTTTTTCCTCTACCATGTATCAAATCGAAGCTTTTGACTAGATCTACAAATCTGTGACAACTAGGAACACCTTATCACCTTCTTAAAGACCCAAAATGTCCTTCAGTCCTCCAAATGACCATAATGTCTACTCTGGGTGTCTGATTCACCTCGACCACATATCAAATTGAAGTTTTCGACTAGCTCTATACATTGTGGGACAACCATGAACAACTAAATAAACCTAACAATCCATGGATAACCTCATAAACACAAAAAACCTTTAAAAACATGTAAAAACCTAACAAACCCTATCAAACCCTAACAAACACTAACAAACCCTAGCAAACCCTAACAAACCCTAAAAAACCTTGAAATACCCAAACAAACCCCAAAAACCCTAAAAACATAACAAACCCTAAAAAACCCTAAAAAACTCTAACAAGCCCTAACAAACCCCAAGAAGCGCTAAGAAACCCCAATAAACACAAAAACCCCAAAGAAACCCTAAAAACCCCTAAGAACCCACAAGAAACCCTAACATAACCCTAAAAACCCTAAAAAACCCTAATCAATCCTAAGAAACACTAAAACACCCTTATAAACCCTAACACACCCTTAGAAACCCTTGAAAACCTTTAGAAATCCTAGAACAACCTTAAAAAGCCCAACACGCCCATAAAACCTCTAACACAACCTTAGAAACCCTTATAAACCATAGCACACCCTTGGAAACCATAACCCACCGATAAAAACACTAACCCACCCTTAGAAACCCTAACACACCCTTAGAAACCCTAACAAACCCTTAAAAACCCTATATCACTCTAATAATAACTAATAAATCCTAACAAACCCTACCAACCAATAATAAACCATAATAAACCCTAATTGTAGAGACCCAAAGCTTGACGTACATGGACATTAAATTACTTTAGCGTAATACTTAATACATAACAAAAACAGACACACAAGGACCGTAATAGTTTAGTGTCTTTGGAAACTTGGAACGTAATCTTCTAATCGTGGTGAAAGATCTTCAACATCTCCCATAAAGATCTTCCCCTTTTTTTTCTTACCTAAAACCTTTCTTTATATCCTGGGGAAAAGAAAACATAAAAAGGGTGAGCTCAAATCCTCAGTAAGGGTAAGCATGGATAAAATAAAACATACCATATACATTTGAACTTAAAAACATGAACATAATGTTTAAACATCAAAAGCTTGAGAAATGACATGAAACATGGAAGTACGTAAGGCATAGATAATAAAGAAACATTAAGAATGATAAAATATCATGGGAATAAAACATGTAATTTTGGCAACGATTAAGCACATGATATGATTTCCATAATAGCCAAGGCATTGCTTCCAAGACCATCTTAGTGGACAAAGTCCCTTTCTGAATCGAGTTCACTCCTCGTTTCAGTCCTGTATTACTGAACCGGTTTAACTTTCCGTTCCAGCCATGTCTATCTCATGAGATATAAATCTTTACCCAATGCATTGGAGGGAGATATAGGTCCCACCCATCTCATAATGAAATCATTCTTACTTGTGCCACAAAATAAACATACATCATTCATAAAAACCCAATAAATAAAATGGGTTTCATAAACATCATCCCATCATCACATAATCCATATAAAAGAAATGGATATCATTTCATAATAAGAGAAGTGAAACCATGTAAATCATAGAGACATTATACTTGAAACATACACATATGAAATAATGTCATCTTAAATGAAAAATGGTTTTGATAAAACACTTGAAATGAATTCTTGAGAAAAATATCCCTTTTTCTTGAAAATCATTTTCTTTTCAAAAAATGTCATGCAATTTTAAAAGAAAAGGATTTTTTTGAAAATAGTAATGATATATTTTGGAGGAAGCTTCATGAAAACATGGCTTTATAAAACCGTAAAAATCCGTTCGTGCCATATAAGTTAAAAAACATTCTTTTCGTACTTTTGCCGGAAAAGTCAAAAAGTACCTTGTAACGTAAACAAAAGAAAGATTCCTTACATACCATGTAGTAAAAGAAAAAAATGGGTAAAAATGACTTTAAACATACATGAAAACACTTTTATAAAACATGGACATGGATGATAGAAATAACCCCAGTATATACTTACGAATAAGCAATCTCGGATAAAATGAGATTTTCACAATTATCCCTTACCTTAGGTCTGATATGCTTCGTACGTATCGGAACCTCCTGTATAATGATATAAATAATGTTATTGACTCATTACAGAATCATATTAATTGTTATGATATCATATATGGTTCACTTATGACTTTATATTACCCGTTCTTTTGTAAATTCCATGTTAAAGAGCGTTTTGGGTAAAATCGTTTCATTTGTCGTCCGTGTTTTGACTTGTAATTATTCATATGATTACTTAGATCATGATTACTTACATACATAATGTAAAACATGATTTATATATAATATTTATTCAGAATATACATATATATAATATATCGATAAATGGAATGAAATACACCGTTCATGGAGACGGTAGGCTGTACGTATGCATGAACATTGTTTTCGTTTCCTCATTGAATTGAATGGAATTAATTGGATGAAATACATATATATATATATACATAAATCCAGTATCATTATTATGTCATATATTTCATTATTACTTATTATATATACTTTATAATCATTTATGAATTGTTAATCATTGAGAATGAATCTCATCGCGTCATGGAGACGGTATTCCGTATGTACGCACGAGCGATGATATCGTTCCCTTGATCGTGGAATTTTATTGGAGTATATGTATACTATTACAGAATCAATATCACTTTAAAATAATCATATATAGTAATTATTTACACCATTATACCTATCCAAGTAAGGTGGTGGTGGAAAATAGATTACACCACGGCGTGGAGACGGTATTCCGTACGTACGCACGCGCGGTGATTTCATTTTCTGTAGGATGGATAGATGGGGAAATAGGGTTGTTTCAAACTTATAATAACATATCAGTAAATGAGTTATACTTATGTTATTACTTCATAATGAAACAACCTAATAAGAATAAGTGGAAGAAGAAATAAAGGTGAAATAATCGGTAACGGAAATTACCTCTTCTTTGAAGCGCCTCTTTGAGACCTCCTCTTAGGGCACTAAAATTGGCCTTTGAAGAAGACCAAGACCTATAGGATGTTTCTAGGGAATTGGAGAAGAGAATTGGGCAAGGGTTGGCCGATATTGAAGGCTCAAAGTGGTGTGTGGAAGAGAGGGAGGAGGTGCCCTTTTATAAGGGAGGAGAGGGGCACCTTTGGAATTCTTAAAAATATTAATTTATAATAAATCTAACCCCACTTAAAAACCTCCAAAAATGACTCATATTCAAAGATTATATTAGATAGGGTTGTAATATAATCAACCAATCAAATTTAGACATGTTTGGATCTTATTTTATACCTTATCATTTTGATTTATCCTTATTTAATCTATTTAAGTTTATTTGTGGTAATAAAATTATAAATTTTAAATTATAACAAATAATTACTTATTTGTTGTGAATTTTCCATAATTTTTTACTTTATAACATTATAGACCATAGAAATTTAAATTTATAATTTTTAAATATTTTTTTGATTTTTAAACAATTTTATAATATGTTATTTTTATAAAATAACAATAGTGTCAATTTTGACACTATTCATTTATTTGAATTTAAATAAATATATATACAGAAGATATGTTCGAACTAAAATCTTTAATAGATTCATAAAAGGTTATATGTATCTATAAAATTAGTGGATCACATCAAATAGTTCATATAATATTTATTTTATTATTTTTAAAACCATTTATTTGGTTTATCTCTTAATAAAATAATTACTACAAAATTTTTGTATAATTATTTAATATACTGATTTTTTGTATAAAAATTAAAAATAAAATCCTATGATGAAGATAAATATATTACCTTTCACAATAATACTTTTACTCGAATTTATCATCTTAAAATAACAATATGTAAATTGTTATATTTATTAAATTATGAAGGTGACAACTTTGGGATCATTTAAAATAAAATAATATAAGTGTCATAATCACTTTTATAAGGCTCCAAACGGTTATATATTAGGTCATTGGATGATTAAGGTGTAGATATACACTACCAATAAGTTTTGGTCAGGTTTTTGGGCCTTTTAATGGGTATTATTGTTTCAATAAAAACTATATTACTTATTTTCCACTTAATAAATAATTCTTGTATCATTAATGTATCACCATTAATGACAATTATTTAATCCCTAAAAATTCTAAATAATTTATCATGATGTAGATAATTTTATTATATTTCTGGAGACTATTAATGTTCTAAGTTTTATGATGTTTATCACTAAATTAAAATTGTTATACTTATAAGATTTAAGAGAGTGACAAGTTTTCACTTTCTTTGGTTTTAATAATAATTAAATTATTTTCATGCTCAAAAGTCCATAAAATGAATCTAATCCGACACTTAGGTTATATGGGTCTACTTTTAGCCATCCAATAGAATTTTGGCATGTGTTAGGGTAATTTTATAATATTATATTTACCCTTAATTACCCGATTTACCTTTAACTATGGTAAATAAAATTTACCATAGTTACTATTCATAATTACCAAAAATAAAAAGTAGCTTATTAACATAATTTGGAACCACTTATTCCAAATATAGAATCCATTTTTCCAAATTCAATACACAAAAGTTTCAGAAATTAAATTAAAATTAATCCCGTTGTCGAAAGAAAATGGGTTTTTTCTTTAAAACATTGTAAAAGATTGAATTGATTTAACCTACGAATTTAATGTAAAATAAATGCTAATGACATAAATTATATTAAATGGTAAAAATATATTCTATTTATACTTTAAAACCATTCAATATTATAATTTAACCATATAAATTATTGCGATGAAAAAAGTTGTTTTTAATTAAAATAATGCGTGTTTTTACTATTCATCAAAATATGAAAGTTACCCGAATAATATGAAAAATTTATCCAAAGTAAATTTTTATTTCATGATTCCAAAGAAGAATTTTATTTTGTCATATTGAACTTATAAACATGTCAAAAACTAGATTTAAAGTGGGTGTGCCATCAAAAGGCGGCAAAACTGCATTTTTTGAAACATACTTATTTTACCCGAAAAATTTATTTTGTTCTTATACCATGTTATAGAAAATGTGTAAGATGAATAATAATGTTATAAAATTAAAAATTTATTTAATACTATTAATAACGGCTAGTTCATAATAATATTATAATAATATATCGTTGTTTAGTAAAAGCCGATATTGCGTACAACACACGCTATAGAGGAAGGTCGCGATTGCGTGTAATGCAAGCCAAGTCAGGGTTGCGTGTTGTGCAAGAATACTTCGTTGTTTCGTATAACAGAATCCAACCATATTTCATTTATACATTGAATATATATATATATATACTCAATGTTGCGTAGAATAACTATTATCAAAATTGTGTGTAACACGATCCAAGAATAGTGTTGCATATATTGCAAACTAATACGGTGTTGCGTATAGCGCAAGGTAATCTTGTTGTAGCATACAACACAAGACATTAATGAAATTAAAAGAATATTTTTCATAAAATCTCGGGGTGTTACATTCTACCCCCCTTAAAATGAATTTCACCCTCGAAATTCCTCGGGGTTATAAATGGTTTACTACTCGAAAGTTTGTTTAATAGAAACCCACATCATAAAAAGGAATACCAAAACATGGCTTTAAAAACTAAAGTATGAAATTTAACGGTTACCCAAATTAACTCATCACTGGGTTTCCACGTAGGAGAACATAGGTGAAAATATGGATATGGAAGAAAAATCTAACCATCATGTTCTGATGGAGAGTGGTAGAGAACATGGCTATGAAAAATTCAACAATCACAAAGCTATTGATTTGTGATGATCTAAGGTACCATCTGATTCATCATATATAAGGGAACTAGGACAACATTTTTGGTTTTCAAGATCATTTCCCTAAATTTGATGAATTAAAAGAAATACTTGCATGATTTTGGTAAAATCTCACTGTTGTTCGTGAATTGAACAATTTCCACTTCATCCCTTAAAGAAATGAAGTTGAATTTATTATTCGTGATGTGTTAACAGATCATGTGATAGAATGATGGGTCATTCCATCTCTTTCAAACAAAAGGTTAGCAAAAGTTATAAGTCCATCTTATGGTTAGATTAATCGTATATGGTTCCAAAAATGAACTTATACTTCATATATCATACCGCTTAATAAAATAAAACTAGTTTCTACTAACCAGGGACTTCCTGTAGGCCAGTGGTAGGCAATAAAGGCCAGTCGCACTTCGGTTGTGGGTTCGATTCCCATAGCCTTGTCTGACGCGATGGGACGTCGCCCATCCTGCAGGTTGTCCTTTTTCTAAAACTACATTAATATAACATCCCATAAATAATATCAAAAAAAACTTATATCCTTAAATAATACTAACTTATGTCCAACATAATTCATTCAAATCATTAGGCTTATCCATAATACTGCAGTCCACTCTCATATTATAGTGAAAACGATTACCAGAAATTTCATATAACAAGCATGTTAATTCCATCATTGATCCCCATATATCATAAGATATGTCTTGTTGGTCACATTCCAAACATTCGAAGGCCTTAATCATGTATTCTCTTGAAAAATGAATACCCATTGAATCTTAGTGAAAACATGAATGCTGTCAAAAGTTAACTCTTTCCACATACCAAAATCCAAAAATTCTATATACTCAAACCATGATATAACCTTCTCCTTATATCAGTCATGAGCTCATGAATACTATCAAACATTTAATTTTCTTCTTATCCCTTCATTATGCGCATATCATCTACTTTCCAAAAATATCTGAATAACATTTCATGGTTACTAGTACCATTAATCATACACTTTCAAAACATAGGAAATACAATAGTGTAACAATCCTTAGATGTCTCTTTTTTCCATAGTACAATTATATTACTTATACAACATTACACTTGATAAACATGTAATCATTCCAATACCTTCTTAAACCATTGACCGAGCATCAACAATTCTTTCATCTCAAATATCATTTGTAGTTTCTTCATCAGCATCAACATAAATACTTCCCATACGACTGTACTGATTCTCTTCATGAGACTTTCCCTTAGGGAATTGGTTTGCATAATGCCCGTACATTCCACATTTAAAACATTTAACCATTGTTTATGTCGTAGCAATACCATTATCCTCATACATGGTGTTAACTGAACCTTTTCCTTTGCACTTACTGGCTTTGTGTCCTTCTTTTCCACACCCAAAGCATCTTCCAGTTCCATTGAAACAATCTCCCCGATGCCTCTTCCCATATGATTAACATGAGGGAAATTGAACTTTCTTTCCTCTATGATCATCATGAAACTCCATCATTATATTATTATCTGAGTCGGGAAACTTACCAAAGTTGAGATGATTGATCATATTATGAGATTTCTGATTAGGCATAATAACGATGTTTGGACTTCCAAATCCCGTTTCATTTGGTTTCTCATGAAGAAAATCATTCCATTGTCTATCATATCCTCCATTATCGTGAATCTTCCTGTTTCCAGCCATTTTCTAAAACCCAAAAAGAATAGTGTGAGAGGCAAAAATCATGCTAGGGAAAACAACATAGTAAAGGGGGAGTATCCTCAATATCTAACATATTAGGTTAAATTCTATGATCGTTACCGTAGTTCTAGGACTGTATACTATACATATACTTATCCTTAGGGACATCCCTAAACATACCTTAGAAATATCTCTAGGGATCTCACTAACGTTTTCGCATCCTAGTTTCCAAAGGTTGAATAAACTTTTCCTCTGATACCAACTGTAGAGACCCAAATCTTAACGTACATGGACATTACATTACTTTAGCGTAATACTTAATACATAGCAAAAACAGACACAAAAGGACCGTAATAGTTTAGTGTCTTTGGAAACTTGGAACGTAATCTTCTAATCGTGGTGAAAGATCTTCAACATCTCCCATTAAGATCTTCCCATTTTTTTCTTACCTAAAACCTTTCTTTATATCCTGGGGAAAAGAAAACATAAAAAGGGTGAGATCAAATGCTCAGTAAGGGTAAGCATGGATAAAATAAAACATACCATATACATTTGAACTTAAAAACATGAACATAATGTTTAAACATCAAAAGCTTGAGAAATGACATAAAGCATGGAAGTACGTAAGGCATAGATCATAAAGAAACATTAAGAATGATAAAATAGCATGGGAATAAAACATGTAATTGTGGTAACCATTAAGCACATGATTTGATTTCCATAATAGCCAAGGCATTGCTGCCAAGACCATCTTAGTGGACAAAGTCCCTTTCTGAATCGAGTTCACTCCTCGTTCCAGTCCTGTATTACTGAACCAGTTTAACTTTCCATTCCAGCCATGTCTATCTCATGAGATATAAATATTTACCCAATGCATTGGAGGGAGATATAGGTCCCACCCATCTCATAATGAAATCATTCTTACTTCTGCCACAAAATAAACATACATCATTCATAAAAACCCAATAAATAAAATGGGTTTCATAAACATCATCCCATCATCACATAATCCATATAAAAGAAATGGATATCATTTCATAATAAGAGAAGTGAAACCATGTAAATCATAGAGACATTATACTTGAAACATACACATATGAAATAATGTCATCTTAGATGAAAAATGGTTTTGAAAAAACACTTGAAATAAATTCTTTAGGAAAATATCCCTTTTTCTTCAAAATCATTTTCTTTTCACAAAATGTCATGAAATTTTAAAAGAAAAGGAATTTATTGAAAATAGTCATGAAATATTTTGGAGGAAGTTTCATGAAAACAAGGCTTTATAAAACCGAAAAAATCCGTTCATGCCGTATAAGTTAAAAAAACATTCTTTTCGTACTTTTACCGGAGAAGTCAAAAAGTACCTCGTAACGTAAACAAAAGAAAGATTCCTTACATACCATGTAGTAAAAGTCAAAAATGGTTAAAAAGGACTTTAAAAATACATGAAAACACTTTTATAAATCATGGACATGGATGATAGAAATAACCCCAGTAAATACTTACGAATAAGCAATCTCGGATAAAAATGAGATTTGCAAAATCATCCCTTACCTTAGGTCCAATATGCTTCGTACGTATCAGAACCTCCTTTATAATGATTTAAATAATGTTATTGACTTATTATAGAATCATATTAATTGTTATGATATCATATATGGTTCACTTATGACTTTATATTACCCGTTCTTTTGTAAATTCCATGTTAAAGAGCGTTTTGGGTAAAATCGTTTCATTTGTCGTCCGTGTTTTGACTTGTAATTATTCATATGATTACTTAGATCATGATTACTTACATAAAAAATGTAAAACATGATTTATATATAATATATATTCAGAATATACATATATATAATAGATCGATAAATGGAAAGAAATACACCGTTCATGGAGACGGTAGGCCGTATGTACGCATGAACGTTGTTTTCGTTTCCTCATTGAATTGAATGGAAATAATTGGATGACATACATATATATATATACATAAATCCAGTATCATTATTATGTCATATATTTCATGATTACTTATTATATATACTTTATAATCATTTATGAATGGTCAATCATTGAGAATGAATCTCATCGCGTCGAGGAGACGGTATTCCGTACATACGCACGAGCGATGATATCGTTCCCATGATCGTGGAATTTTATTGGAGTGTATGTATACTATTACAGAATCAATATCAATTTAAAATAATCATATATAGTTATTATTTACACCATTATACCCATCCAAGTAAGGTGCTGGTGGAAAATAGATTACACCACGGCGTGGAGACGGTATTCTGTACGTACGCACGCATGGTGATTTCGTTTTCCGTAGGATAGATAGATGGTGAAATAGGGTTGTTTCATACTTATAATAACATATCAGTATATTAGTGATACTGATGTTATTACTTCATAATTAAACAACTTATGAAGAATAAGTGTAAGAAGAAATAAAGGTGAAAGAATCGGTAACGGAAATTACCTCTTCTTTGAAGCGCCTCTTTGAGACCTCCTCTTAGGGTGCTAAAATTGGTCTTTGAAGAAGACCAGGACCTCTAGGATGTTTCTAGAGAGTTGTAGAAGATAATTGGGCAGGGTTTGGCCGAGTTTTAAGTCTCAAAGTGGTGTGTGGAAGAGAGGGAGGTGGTGCCCTTTTATAAGGGAGGAGAGGGGCACCTTTGGAATTCTTAAAAATATTAATTTATAATAAATCTAATCCCACTTAAAAACCTCCAAAAATGACTAATATTCAAATATTACATTAGATAGGGTGGTAATATCATCAACCAATAATATTTAGACATGTTTGGATCTTATTTTAAACCTTATCATTTTGATTTATCCTTATTTAATCTATTTAAGTTTATTTGTGGTAATAAAATTATAAATTATAAATTATAACAAATAATTACTTATTTGTTGTGAATTTTACATAATTGTTTGATTATAACATTATAGACCATATAAATTTAAATTTATAATTTTTAAATATTTTTGTGATTTTTAAACAATTTTATAATATGTTATTTTTATAAAATAACAATAGTGTCAATTTTGACACTATTCATTTATTTGAATTTAAATAAAATATATACAGAAGATATGTTCGAACTAAAAGATTTAATAGATTCATAAAAGGTCATATGTATCTATAAAATTAGTGGATCACATTAAATAGTTCATATAATATTTATTTTATTATTTTTAAAATCATTTATTTGGTTTATCTCTTAATAAAATAATTACTACAACATTTTTGTATAATTATTTAATATACTGATTTATTGCATAAAAATTAAAAATAAAATCCTATTATGAATATAAATCTATTACCTTTAACAATAATACTTTTACTCGAATTTATCATCTTAAAATCACAATATTTAAATTGTTATATTTATTAAATTATGAAGGTGACAACTTTGGCATCATTTAAAATAAAATAATATAAGTGTCATAATCACTTTTATAAGGCTCCAAACGGTTATATATTAGGTCATTGGATGGTTAAGGTGTATATATACACTACCAATAAGTTTTGGTCAGGTTTTTGGGCCTTTTATTGGGTATTATTGTTTTAATAAAAACTATATTACTTATTTTCCACTTAATAAATAATTTCTGTATCATTAATGTATCACCATTAATTACAATTATTTAATCCCTAAAAATTCTAAATAAATTATCATGATGTATATAATTTTATTATCTTTCAGGATATTATTCATGTTCGAAGTTTTATGATATTTATCGCTAAATTAAAATTATTATACTTATAAGATTTAAGAGAGTGACATGTTGTCACTTTCTTTGGTTTTAATAATAATTAAATTATTTTCATGGTCAAAAGTCCATAAAATGAATCTAATCCGACCCTTAGGTTATATGGGTATACTTTTAGCCATCCAATAGAATTTTGGCATGTGTTAGGGTAATTTTATAATATTATATTTACCCTTAATTACCCGATTTACCTTTAACTATGGTAAATAAAATTTACCGTAGTTACTATTCATAATTCCCAAAAATAAAAAGTAGCTTATTAACATAATTTGGACACACTGATTCCAAATATGGAATCCATTTTTCCAAATTCAATATACAAAAGTTGCAGAAATTAAATTAAAATTGATCCCGTTGTCGAAAGAAAACGGGTTTTTTCTTTAAAACATTGCAAAAGATTGAATTGATTTAACCTACGAATTTAATGTAAAATCAATGTTAATGACATACATTATATTAAATGGTAAAAATATATTCTATTTATACTTTAAAACCATTCAATATTATAATTTAACCATATAAATTATTGTGATGAAGAAAGTTGTTTTTAATTAAAATATAGCGTGTTTTTACTATTCATCAAAATATGAAAGTTACCAGAATAATATAAAAAATTTATCCAAAGTAAATTTTTATTTCTTGATTCCAAAGAATAATTTTATTTTGTCATATTGAACTTATAAACATGTCAAAAACTAGATTTAATGTGGGTGCGCCATCAAAAGGCGGCAAAACTGCATTTTTTGAAAAATACTTATTTTACCCGAAAAATTTATTTTGTTCTTATACCATGTTCTAGAAAATGTTTGAGATGAATAATAATGTTATAAAATTAAAAATTTAGTTAATAATATTCATAAAGGCTAGTTCATAATAATATTATAATAATGTATCGTTGTTTAGTAAAACCCGATATTGCGTACAACAAACGCTATTGAAGGTCGCGATTGCGTGTAATGCAAGCCAAGTCAGGGTTGCGTGTTGGGAAAGAATCCTTCGTTGTTTCGTATAACAGAATCCAACCATATTTCATTTATACATTGAATATATATATATACACTCAATGTTGCGTATAATAACTATTATCAAAATTGTGTGTAACACGATCCAAGAATAGTGTTGCGTATACTGCAAGCTAATACGGTGTTGCGTATAGCGCAAGGTAATCTTGGTGTAGCATATAACACAAGACATTAATGAAATTAAAAGAATATTTTTCATAAAAGCTCGGGGGGTTACACTAATAAACCCTAAATCCCACTACTAAACCCAAATAAACACTAATAAATCATAATTAACCATAAAAAACCTATTACACCCCCAATAAAAGCTACAAAATACCTAAAAACCCCAAATATTGAACAAAAATTCTATTAAACCATTCAAAATGCTAATGTTCACAAAACACTTAACAAACCTGACAAAACCTGACAAAACCCTAAAAAACCAAAAAAAACCCAAATAACCCAAGAAACCCTACAAACCATAAAAACACTAAAAACCCTAAAAATCCTAAAAATCCTAAAATCCCTAAAAAACCCCTAAAACCCCTAAAACCTGAAAAAACCAAAAAAAAAACAGGAAACAAACCTAAAAACCCAAAAAAGCCTAAAAAACCCTCAAAACCTTAAAAATCCTAAAAAGCATTGAAAAATCTAAAAAACAATAAAATGCCTAAAAATGCCTAAAAACCCTAACCAAACTTATGAAACCCTCAAAAACCTTAAAACCCTCTAGAAAACCCTAAAAACCTCAAATGAAACCCTAATACACCCTAAAGAACCCTTAAAACCACCAAAACCCTAATAAACCCTAAAGAACAACTAAAGCCACTAACAACGCTAAATAAACCCTATACACTGCTATAAAAAAGCAAAACATGATTCAAAACCCACAAAACAAAAGAAAACCCCCAAAAAATGATAAAATAACCCTAATAAAGCATAAAAAATCCAAACACACCCATAAAACCTAAAAAACACATAAAACCCCAAACAACTCAAACAAATCGCAACAAACCCTAAAAAAAATAACAAAACCTAACAAACCCTAACAACCACTAATGACCCCTAAGAACCACTAATAAGCCCTAATAACCCATAAAACCCACTATTAAACCCTAAAAATGCAAATAAACACTAATAAATCGTAATAACCTGTAATACACCCTAACAAACTCTATTAGACCCTAATAAACGCTAAAAAATCCTTAAAACCCCTAATATACAATAAAAAACACTATTAAACCATAATAAACTCTAATAATCACAAAAAACACTAAAAAACTGACAAAACGCTATATAAATCTCTAAATAATAGCCTACAAAACCCTACAACCCACTAATAAACCCTAAAAACCCTAATAACCCCAAAATAAATCGTAACAAACCCTATCAACCCCCAATAAATTGTAACAAATCCTAATAATGCCAAATAAACCATAACAAGCTGAAACAACCCATAACAAACCCCTAATAAACCCCAATAAACCCTAAAAAATCATAATAAACCCTAATAAATTGTAATAAACCCAAATAAATGTTACTAAACCCTAATAAATAAAATAAACCTTAATTAACTCTAATAAATCCTAAATTACTCTAAAAAGGTTGATAAAACCTAGAAAAAGCTATTAATGCCTAAACAGGCCCAATGAAACACTAATATATAATAAAAAAAGATAATAAACTATAACAAATCCTAAAGAACACTAATAAACCCTAAAGAACCCTAATAAATCCTAAAGAACCATATTAAACTCTAAAGAACACTAAATAACCCTATATAACTCAAAAAAATACTAAAACACATTATATAAAACTTAAAAACTGCTACAATACCCAAACAAACTCTAAAACACACTAAAACCCCTAACAACCCTATCAATCCCAAATAAACAAATAAACCTATAAAACCATCAAAAACCATTCAAAAGCCATCAGATACCATAAAAAACCATAAACACCCATTAACAACCCTTAAAACCCCAAAAAAACTATAAACCATAAACTACCATTAAAACCCTAAATAGGCTTCAAATAGTTACATAAACCCTAAAAACGTTACATAAACCCTAAAAAATGCAACAAAAACCCAAAAACGTAACATAAACAAAATAACGTAACATAAACACGAAAAACTCTACATAAACCCTAAAAGGGCTACATAAAACCTAGAACTATAACATAAATCCTAAAAAACAAAGCATAAAGCCTAAAAATGCAACATAAACATTAAAAATACTACATAAAACCTAAAAACAAATTATATACCCTAAAAACACAACATAAACCCTAAAAACGTTACATAAACCCTAAAATGCAACATAAACATTACATCACCCCTAAAAACACTACAAAAACTCTGAAAACGCAACATAAACCCTAAAAAATGCTACATAAAACCTAAACCCTAAACACGCTGCATAAACCCTAAAAACATTATAGAAACCCTAAAAAATGCTACAAAAACCCTAAAGATGCTTCAAAACCCTCAAAAATATTAAACCCTAATATACCATAATATAAAAAATTAAACCCTAATAAACCCCTAATAAATCCCTAAAGAACCACTAAATCTACTAACAACGCTACATAAACCCTAACAATAGCTACAAAAAACCGAAAAATGCATCAAAACCCACAAAACGCAATAAAACCCCAAAAAACGCTAAAATAACCCTAACAAAGCATAAAAAAAATCAAAACACACCCATAAAACACAAAAAAAACACATAAAACCCCAAACAACACAAACAAACCGTAAAAAACCCTAAAAACCCTAACAAAACCTAACAAACCCTAACAACCCCCAATAACCCCTAAGAACCACTAATAAACCCAGAAAACCCAGAAAACCCACTACTAAACCCTAAAACCCCTAATAAACACTAATAAATTCTAATAACCTGTAATAAACCCTAAAAAATTCTATTAGACCCTAATAAATGCTACAAAATCCCTAAAATCCCTAATATAAAATAAAAAACACTATTAAAATATAATAAATAGTAATAATCAATAAAAACCTTAACAACCCCAAAAAACTCTACAAAAACCTCCAAATAATAGCCTACAAAACCCTACAACCCATTAATAATCCCTAAAAAACCCTAATAACCCCATAATAAATCGTAACAAACCCTAACTACCCCAAATAAATCGTAATAAATCCTAACAATGCCAAATAAATCATAAAAAACTAAAAAAGACCATAACAAACCCCTAATAAACTACAATAAACCCCAACAAACAATAATAAACCCTAGTAAATTGCAATAGACCCAAACAAACATTACTAAACCCTAATAAATTAAGTAAACCCTAATAAACCCTAAATAACTATAAAAAAGGTTTAGGAACCATAGAAAAAGCTATTAATTCCTACAAAAGCCCAATAAAACCCTAATATACAATAAAAATGCTAATAAACAGTAACAAATCCTAAAGAACACCAATAAACCCTAAAGAACCCTAATAAACCCTAAAAACCCATATTAAACTCTAAAGAACTCTAAAAAACCCTAATGAAACCAAAAAATGCTAAAACACATTATATAAACCCTAAAAACCGCTACAATACCCAAACAAACCCTAAAACACACAAAAACCCCAAACAAACCCTATCAAACCCAAAAAAAACAAAAAAAACCCATGAAAAACCCAAAAACCATTAAAAGCCATCAGATACCATAAAAAACCATAAACACCTATTAATAACCCTTAAAAGTCTAAAAAACACTGCAAACCATAAACAACCATTAAAACACTAAAAAAAGCTTCCAATAGATACAGAAACCCTAAAAACGTTACATAAACCCTAAAAAATGCAACAGAAACCCTAAAATGTAACATAAACCAAAAAAATGCAACATAAACCCAAAAAACACTACATAAACCCTAAAAGCACTACATAAACCCTAGAACTGTCACATAAACCCTAAAAAACACAACATAAACCCTAAAAACGCAACATATACATTAAAAAACGCTACATAAAACCTAAAAACACAATATAAACCCTAAAAACTCTCCATGAACCTTAAAAACGTTACATAAACCCTAAAAAATGCATCATAAACGCTAAATAACCCCTAAAAACGCTACATAAACCCCAAAAACACAACATAAACCCTAAAAATGCTATATAAAACCAAAACCTTAACATGCAACATAAACCCTAAAAATGTTACATAAACCCTAAAAATGATACATAAAATCTAAAATCGCTAACTAAACCCTAAAAATGCTACATAAACACTAAAAATGCTACATAAACTCTAACAACACTACACAAACCCGAAAAAATGCTACAAAAACCATAAAGAAACGTTAAAACCCTCAAAATATTTAATTTATAATATACCATAATATAAAAAATTAAACCCTAACTAACCCCTAATAAACTCTAATAATCCCTAAAACACCTTATAATCCCTAAAATCCTATGAAACTCTACTCAACCCTAATAAAATTACAAAAAATACCTAATAAACCCCAATAAATGATAATAAAAACTAATAAACACTAAAAACACATTAATAAAACCTAAAAACCCCTATCCAACCCTAATAGAAACTAATAACCACTAATAAACCCCAAAAAACCCTAATAAGCCCTAATAAACCATAAATAAATCCAAATAAACCCTACTAAACCCTAACAAACCTTAACACACCATAATAACCCTTAATAAAACCCTACAAAACCCTAATAAAGAAAAAAATTCTAGTATACCTTAAAAATCCCTAGAAACCCTGATAAACTCTAATATATCCTAATAAACCCTAAATACGCTCACAAATAATACAAAACAATCACAAAAAATAAAAACTTTCTATATTACCTAAAAAGGCCTAAAAACTCTAATATAACCTAATAAAGACAACAATGCTAATATACCGTAAAAATCCCTAGAAACCCTAAAAATACCTTCTCATCCCTAATCTACCTTGACACACCATAACAAAACCCAATTAAACCCAAATAAACCCCAATGAACAAAAAAATGAAAAAAACCATTAAAAATCCCTAGAAACCCTAATAAACAATAATACATTCAAATAAAGGCTAATAAACCATTAAAAATGTTCACAAACACTAAAAACATGCAAAAAAAACCTAAAAAGTCATAAAAATCCCTCATATATATTAACAAAAACTAAAAAAACTCATATCCTCTAATAAAAACACTAATAAACCCTAGTAAACCCTAAAAATCCCTAACAAACCCTAATAAACTGCACTCAACCCTAATAAACCCTAATAAAACCTTAAAGATACCGACTAAACCCTAATAAAACCCTAAAAATACCTACTCAATCCTAATAAACCTTAACACACCATAATAAACCCCAATAAACCCTAAAAAACTCAAATATACCATTAAAAGCCCTAAAACGCCTAATAAATGCTAATAAAACCTAACAAAGCTGAAAAAAACTAATAAAATCGAATAAACACTACTAAACACTAAAAACACCTAATAAACACTCTTAAAATTTAATAAACCATAATTAACCATAATAAACCCTAATAAATCCTAAATATACCCAAATATACCATAATATACCATAATATACCCTAATAAACACAACTCATCCTAATAAAACCCTAAAAATACCTAATAAACCCTAATAAACCTTGACACACCATAATAAACCCTAAAAAAATCCTAATAACCCCCACCAAACCCTAAAAACGCTAATATACCATTAAAAACCCTAAAACCCTAACAAACCATAATAAATGTTAATAACACCTAAAAATCCTAAAAAATGATAGTAAACCCTTAAAATACCTCTAATAATAATAATAATAATAACACATGTGCATGTGCATATGCATGCACATTTTCATGTGAATGATAATAAATATTAAATGATAAATAATAATGCATGTGAATTTCATGTGTATGTGCATGTGCATGTGAATGATAATAAATAATAAATAATAACGCACATCCAAGTACATGTGCATGTGCATGTGCATGTGCATGGTAATAAACAATAAATAATAACAAATTCCACATGAATGTGCCTTTGCATGTGAATGATAACAAATAATAAATAATAACACATGTGATAATAGAATAATGCAAGTGCATTGCGTGTGCACGTGCATGAGAATAAATAATAATAAAACATGTTATAATAGAATAACACATGTGCATTGCATTTTCATGTGCATGGTAATAAATAATATATAATAACGCACGTGTATGTGAATTTAAATGTAATGATAATTATAACGATGCATGCACGTGCATGGTAATAAATAATAAATAACAATGCATGTTCTTGTGTATTTGAATTTGACGATACAAACAATAATAATAACAATAAAAATAATAATATAATAGAATAATGCAAGTGCATTGCATGTGCGCGTGCATAGTAGTAAATAATAAATAAATAATAGTAAATAAGAATGCACATGCATGTCCATGTGCATTTACATGTGATAATAATATCCATAATTCTAATTGTAATAATAATAATGACAATAACGCATGTCCATGCATGGAAATAAATAATAAATAACAACACGCAAGCATGTGGATTTGCATGTGATAATGATAATAATAATGATAATGATAATGATAATAATGAAAATAATAATAATAATAACTATGATAATAATAATAATAATAAAAGAACAATACAAGTGCATTGCATATGCACGTGCATGGTAATAAATAATAAATAATAACGCACGTGCATCTGCATTTGCATGTGATGATAATAATAATAACAAAATTAGTAGTAGTATTGATAATAGTAGTAGTACCAATGCATGTGATAATAGAATATTGCATGTGCATTACGTGTGCACGTGTATGGTAATAAATAATAATACGCGTGCATTGAATTTTCATGTGATTATGACGACGATGATAATAATAATAATATTATTATTATTAATATTAATAACAACGCATGTGATAATAGAATAACGCATGTGCATTGAATGTGAAAATTTACGTTTTTGCATGTGCATTTGCATGTTTTGATAATAATAATGACAACAACAACAGCAGCAAAAACAACAACCACAATAATAAAAATAACAATAAGAAGAACAACATATGTGATAATAAAATAACGTGTGTGCATTGCATGTGCACATGCATGGTAATAAAAAATAAATAATAATGCACGTGCATGTTCATGTGCATGTGCATGAGATGATAATAATAATAATAATAATAACAGTTATAATAATAATAATAACAACATCAACATATGTAATAATAGAAAAACGCACGTGCATTGCATGTGCAGTGCATGATAATAAATAATAACTCATAGGGCACGTGATGATAATAATAACAATAATAGTAATATTGATAATAACAACGCATGTGATAATAGAATAATGCACATGTATTGAATGTGCATGTGTATGGTAATAAATAATAACGCACGTGCATTTTTTTTTGCATTTGATGATAATAACAATAATAAAAATAATAGTAATAATAACAATAACAATAAAAATGCATGTGATAATAGAATAATGTAGGTGCATTGTGTGTGCGCGTGTATGGTAATAAATAATAACTGATGTGCATGTGAATTTTCATGTGATGATAATAATAGTAATAATAATAGTAATAATAGTAATAATAATAATAACAACAACAACTTATGCGCGTGCCTGGAAATAAAAAATACATAATAAATAATAAATAATAACGTATGTGCATTAGCATTTTCATGTGACGATATTAATAATAATAGGAATAGTAATAACAATAATGATAATTATAATAATGATACTCATAATAACGATAACGATAATAATGATAATAATAACGTGTGCGATAATAGAATAACACACGTCCTAACAACCCCTAACAAAACCTAACAACCACTAATAACCGTTAAGCACCACTAATAAACCCAAATAACACCTGAAACCCACTATTAAACCCTAAAACACTAATAAACACTAATAAATCATAATAACCTGTAATAAACCCAAATAACCCCTATTAGACTCTAATAAATTCTATAAAAGCCCTAAAACCCCTAATATACAATAAAAACACTATTGAACCATAATAAATCCTAATAATCACTAAAAACCCAAACAGACCCAACAGAAAACTACAAAACCCAACAAATAATAGCCTACGAAACCCTACAACCTACTAATAAACCCTAAAAAACCCTAATAACCCCATAATAAATCATAACAAACCCTAACAACCCCAAATAAATCGTAAGAAATCCTAACAATGCCAAATTAATTGTAACAAACTGAAACAAAACATAACAAACCCCAAATAAACCACAATAAACCCGGACAAATCATAATAAACCCTAATAAATCGTAACAAACCCAAATACACTTTAATAAACCCTAATAAATAATATAAACCCAAAGAAACCCTAATAAATCCAAAATAACCCTAAAAAATTTGATAAACCCTATAAAAATATATTAATGCCTACAAAAGCCCAATAAAACCCTAATATACAATTAAAAATTCTAATAAATAGTAAAAAAATCCTAAAGAATGCTAATAAACCCTAAAGAACCCTAATAAACCCTAAAGAACCATAATAAACTCTAAAGAACACTAAAAACACTAAAGAACCCAAAAAACGCTAAATCTCATTACATAAACACAACAAACCGCTACAATACCAAAAACAAACCCTAAAACACACTAAAAAACCCTAACAACCACTATCAATCCCGATAAAACAAATAAACCCCAAATAAACCCCCAAAAAATCATTGAAAACCCATCAAATACCATAAAAACCATAAACACCCATTAACAACCCTTAAAAACCCTAAAAACCACTACAAACCATAAACAACCATTAAAACCCTAAAAAAGGCAACAAATAGATACATAAACATTAAAAAACAATACATATACATTAAAAAATGATACATAAAACCTAAAAACACAACATAAACCCTACAAACACTACATGAACCCTAAAACGTTACATAAACCCTAAAAAAGGAAACAAAAATGCTACATCACCCCTAAAACACTACGGAAACCCAGAAAACGCAACATAAACCCTATAAAATACTTCATAAAACCTAAACCCTAAATACACTACATAAACCCTAAAAATGTTACATAAACCCAAAACAATGCTACATAAAACCTAAAACCGCTAACTAATCACTAAAAGCGCTACATAAGCACTAAAAATGCCACATAAACTCAAACAACACTACACAAACACTAAATAATGCTACAAAAACCCTAAAGACGCTTCAAAACCCTCAATAATATTAAACCCTAATATACCATAATATAAAAAATTAAACCATAATAAACCCCCAATAAACTCTAATAATTTCTAGAAACCGCTTATAATCCCTAAAAACCATATGAGACTCTACTTAACACTAATAAAACCCCCAAAATACCTAATAAACCATAATAAGGATAATAAAACCTAATAAAACCTAAAAACATGTTAACAAAACCTAAACAACACTAACCAACCCTAATAGACACTAATAAACACTAATAAACCGTAATAAACCCCAAAAAACCCTAAAAATCCCTAATAAACCATAAATAAATCCAAATAAACCCTACTCAACCCTAACAAACCATAACACACTATAACGACCCCTAATAAAACCGTACAAAACCCAAATAACGAAAAAAATGCTAGTATACCTTAAAAATCCCAAGAAACCCTAATAAACTCAAATATAACATTATAAACCATAAAAACGCTCACAAACAATAAAAAAATGATCACAATCAACAAAAACACGCTATATTACCTAAAAAGACCTAAAAACACTAATATAACCTAATAAAGACAAAAAATGCTATTATACCTTGAAAATACCAAGAAACCATAATAAACCATAATAAACTCTAATGTAATCTAAGAAACCCTAAAAACACTCACAAACAAAAACAAAACTCTCACAAATAAAAAAAAATGCTATATTATCTAAAAAGACGTAACAAACACTAAAAAACAGTACTCAACCCTAATAACCCCTAATAAACCCCTAAAAATCCCTAATAAACCCTAATAAAAACTAATAGTCCCTAATAAAACCATAATAAAACCCTAAAAATACCTTATCAACCCTAATATACCTTGACACACCATAATAAAACCAAATAAAACCCAACTAAACCCCAATAAACAAAAAAACGTGAGCAAACCATTAAAAAGCCCGAGAAACCCTAATAAACCATAATAAATTCTAATAAAACCTAATAAACCATGAAAAATGCTCACAAACACTGAAAACACACTAATAAAACCTAAAAAGTCCTAACAAAGCCCTCATATATATTAACAAAAACTAAAAAACACTCATATACCCTAATAAAAACACTAAAAAACTCTTATAAACCCTAAAAATCCCTAACAAACCCTAATAAACCCTACTCAACCCTAATAAACCCTAATAAAACCCTAAAGATACCTAATAAACCCTAATAAAACCCTAAAAATAACTACTCAACCCTAATAAACCTTAACACACTATAAGAAACTATAATAAACCCCATTAAACCCTACAAAATGAAAATATACCATTAAAAAGCCCTAAAACCCCTAATAAATGCTAATAAAACCTAACAATGATTAAGAGCACTAATAAACCCTAATATAACCTTTTAAGAATTAATAAACCATAATGAATGATAATATACCCTAATTAATCCTAAACATACCCAAATATACCATAATATACAATAATATACCCCAATAGAACCAACTCAATCCTAATTAAACCCTAAAAATACCTAATAAACACTAATAAACCTTAACACACCATAATAAACCCTAATAAAATCCTAATAGTCCCCACCAAACCCTAAAAACTATAATATAACATTAAAAACCCTAAAACCCTAACAAACCCTAATAAATGTCAATAACACCTAAAAATTCTAAAAAATGCTAGTAAACCCTAAAAATACCTCTAATAATAATAATAGTAATAACGCATGAGCATGTGCATACGCATGTGCATGGTTTAAATAATAAATCATAACCCATGTGCATGTGCATATGCCTGCACATTTTCATGTGAATGATAATAAATTATAAATTATAAATAATAACGCATGTGAATAACATGTGTATGTGCATGTTAATGTGAATGATAATAAATAATAAATATTAACACACATCCAAGTGCATGTGCATGTGCATGTTCATGTGCATGTTCATGTGCATGGTAATAAAAAATAAATAATAACCAAGTCCACATGAATGGGAAATTGCTTGTGACTGTTAACAAATACTAAATAATAACACATGTGATAATAGAATAATGCATGTGCATTGCATGTGCACCTGCATGAGAATAAATAATAATAACATATGTGATAATAGAATAATGAAAGTGCATTGCATTTGCATGTGCATGATAATAAATAATATATAATAACGCACATTCATGTGAATTTACATGTAATGATAATGATAATGACGCATGCACATGCATGGTAATAAATAATAAATAACAACGCACATTCATGTGCATTTGTATTTGATGATACAAAAATAATAATAATAATAATAATAATAATAATAGAATAACGTAAGTGCATTTCATGTGCACATGCATAGAAGAAAATAATAAATTAATAATAATAAATAAGAATGCACATGCATTTGCATGTGCATTTACATTTGATGATAATATTAATAATACTAATTGTAATAATAATAATAAAGTATTCACGTGAAGGGTAATAAATAATAAATAACAATTCACATGCATGTGATAATGATAATAATAATGATAATGATAATAATAATAAAAAATTTGTGATAATAATAATAATAATACAAGAATAATACAAGTGTATTGCATATGCATGTGCATGGTAATAAATAATAAATAATAATGCATGTGCATCTATATTTGCATGTGATGATAGTAATAATAACAGCAGTAGTAATAATAGTAGTGGTAGTGGTGATAGTAGTAGTAGTACCAATGCATGTGATAATAGAATATTGCATGTGCATTACATGTGCATGTGCATGGTAATAAATAAAAACGCTGGTGCATTGCATTTTCATGTGATGATGATGATACTGCAAATAATAATAAAAATAATAACAACAACAGCAACAATGCATGTGAAAATATAATAACGCACGTGCATTGAATGTGCGTGTATGTGCATTCACATGTTCATTTGCATGTGATGATAATAACAATAATAACAACAACCACAATAATAATAATAACAATAATCATAACAACGCATGTGATAATCAAATAACGTGTGTGTATTTCATGTGAATGTGCATGGTAATAAAAATATAATAATAACGCACGTGCATGTGCATGTTCATGTTGATGAGATGATGATAATAATAATAATAACAGTTATAATAAGTTATAGTTGTTTGAAAAAATAGCAGACATGGAAAAAATGCTATAAATGGGGTCTTGAAAAAACTAACAAATCACAGAGTCATTGAAAAAGGCATAACTTCTTCTTTGGGTGTCCATTTCCACTCCATGAATAGTTAAACTGAATCTTATGGAACGAACTACAATAAAAACATGTACCGGAGCCTGAACAGACCCACATATCAGAAGTTATGACCATTTTAAGAAAAATATGATAGGGATCCGTACACGGAAAAAGAGTTTTGGAGGCCTTATGATGGGTTTCTAGGATTTTAGGGTCTCAAACATGACTTGAACTATGTTCAAGTCATCCTTCTGCGTAGATCTCTTTACTACTTTCTATTTGATATGTGGTAGAGCTCAAACAGACAACCAGAGCGAACGTTATGGCCATTTGAAGTTCGACTTTTTTTGGAGTGGTATAACTAATATATCTTATATTTTTTGATCTTCTCATAGTCTCTACTAAAATTGTTCCTCATGCATCTCATGAGCTTAGATTTGACAGGTCACAACACTCAAACGGACACCGGAAAGATAAGTTATGCCTATTATAGTGAGTTGCGATTTTCTTAGGGTTTTAGGTGCTAGGAGAGTTGCTCAATTTAAAATGACAATAATTTTTTCTATGTGTGTTCTTTTTGGCTATACCTTATATCAAATCGAATATTGTGAAAGGATACACAATATGGTAACCACTGAAACCCTTTCTGACATTCTTTGACCCCCCCAAAAGACCCAGAATCCCTTTTGATGGTCAAAAGATTGGTTTCTAGTGTCCGTTTTGAAATATCTTCTTCTATGTGTGTCCGTTTTGCCTCTACCACATATCAAATCAAAGCTCGTGACTAGTCCTACACTCCTATAACCACTGAAGCACCTTATCACAAGATTGAAGGCCCAAATGGTAATTAAACCCTCCAAAAGACCATAACTTATACTCTGGGAGTCCGTTTTGCCTCTACCATATATCAAATCGAATCTTTTGACTAGATCTACACATATGTGGCCAATAAGAACACCTTATCACGTTCTTAAAGCCCCAAAAGGTGCATAAGTCCTCCAAATGACCATAACATCTTCTCTGGGTGTCCGTTTCACCTCTACCACATATCAGATTGAAGCTTGCAACTAGCTCTACACATCTCTGACAACCATGAACAACTAAATAACCCTAACAAACCATGAATAACCCCATAAACACTGAAAATCATTAAAACCAATGAAAAACTATAAAAAATCCTAAAAAACCCTTATAAACACTAAGAAACCCTAAGAAACCCTAAGAAACCCTAAAAAACCCTAACAAACCCTAACAAACACCAAAAAACCCTAAAAATATAAAAAACCCTAAAAAACCCTAAAAAAACTAACAAACCCTAACAAGACCTAACAAACCCCAATAAGCACTAAGAAACCCCAATAAACCAAAAAAAACCCAAAGAAACCCTAAAAAACTCCTAAGAGACCATATGAAACCCTGAAAAAACCCTAAAAACACGAACAAAATAGTAATAAAACATAAGAAACACTAACACACCCTTAGAAATCCTGGAACACCCTTAGAATCTCGAACACACCCATAGAAACCCTAACACAACCTTAAAACCCCATAGAAACCATATCACACACTTAGAACCCTAACCCACCCATAAAAACTCTAACCCACCCTTAGAAACCATAACACACCCTTAGAAACCCTAACAAAACCTTAGACACCCTAAATCACTCTTATAAGCACTAATAAATCCTAATAAACCCTACCAAATAATAATATACCATAATAAACCCTAATAAACCATAAATCCCACTACTAAACCCTAATAAACACTAATAAATCTTAATAAACCCTAAAAACACTATTAGACCTCAGATAAAAGATACAAAATACCAAAAAAACCAAAATATACAACAGAAATGCTATTAAACCCTTCAAAATGCTAATATTCACAAAAAACCCTAACAAACCCGGCAAAACCTAACAAAACCCTAAGAAACCAAAAAAACCCTAAAAAACCCGGAAAAACATGAAAAACCCCAAAAAATCCTAAAAACCCTAAAATCATTAAACAACCCTAAAACCCCTAAAAACACAAAAAAACTGAAAAAACCCGAAAAAAAACTAAAAACCCCTAAAAAAACCTCAAAAAACGCTTAAAAACCTGAAACTCATAAAAATGCTAAAAAAACCCTAAAAGCCAAAAAATGCCAAAAAAACCCTATCCAACACTACAAAACACTTAAAAACCCTAAAAACACCCTAGTAAACCTTAAAAACATCAAAGGAAACCCTAATATACCATAAAGAACCCTAAAAACTCAAAAGAACCACTAAAGCCACTATAAACACTATATAAACCCTAACAATTGCTACAAAAACCGAAAAATGCTTCAAAACCACAAAATGCAAAAAACCTCCGAAAATGCTAAAAATAACCCTAACAAACCATAAAAAATCCAAACACACCCATAAAACCCAAAAAATTCATAAAACCCCAAACAACTCAAACAAACCATAACAAACCCTAAAAACCCTAACAAAACCTAATAAACCCTAACAACCACTAATAATCCCTAAGAACCACTATTAAACCCTAATAACCCTTAAAACCCGCTATTAAACCCTAAAATCCCTAATAAACACTAATAAATTGTAATAACATGTAATAAACCCTAACAAACTCTATAAGACCCTAATAAACACTAGAAAATCCCTAAAACACATAATATACAATAAAAACACTATTAAAACATAATAAACACAAATAATCACTAAAAAACCTAAAAAACCCAACAAAACAGTACAAAACCTCCTAATAATAGCCTTCCAAAAACTACAACCCACTAATAAACCCAAAAAACCCTAATAACTTGAAAACAAATCATAACAAACCCTAACAACCCTAAATAAATCGTAAAAATTCCTAACAACACCAAATAAATTGTAACAAACTGAAACAAACCATAACAAACCCCTAATAAACCGCAATAAACCCTAACAAATCATAATAAACCCAAATACACGTTACTAAACCCTAATAAATAAAACAAAGCCTAATAAATCCTAAATAACCCTAAAAAGGGTTGATAAACCCTAGAAAAAGCTATTAATGCCTACAAAAGCCAAATAAAACCCTAATATACAATAAAAGACGCTAATAAATAGTAAAAAAAACCTAAAAACACTAATAAACCCTCAATAACCCTAATAAACCCTAAAGAACCATATTAAACTCTAAAAAACACTAAAAACCCTAAAGAACCTAAAAAAATGCTAAAACACAATATATAAACCCTAAAAACCACTACAATACCCAAACAAACCCAAAAACACACTAAAAACACCTATCAATCCCAAAAAAACAAATAAACCCATAAACCCCAACAAAAAACCATTAAAAAGCCACCAGATACCATAAAAAACCATAAACACCCATTAACAACCCTTAAAAACCCTAAAAAACTACAAACCATAAACAACCATTAAAACCCTAAAAAAGGCTTCAAATAGATTCATAAACCCTTAAAACGTTACATAAACCCTTTAAAATGCAACAAAATCCCTAAAAACGCTACCTAAACCAAAAAACACAACATAAACTCAAAAAACGCTACAAAACCCCTAAAAGCACTACATAAACCATAGAACTGTAACATAAACCCAAAAAAACACAACATAAACCCAAAAAACTCAACATAACCATTAAAAAACATGTCATAAAACCTAAAAAACAATATAAACCCTAAAAACACCACATGAACCCAAAAATGTTAAATAAACCCTAAAAATACAACATAAATGCTACATCACACATAAAAACACTACATAAACCAAGAAAATGCAACATAAACCCTAAAGAATGCTACATAACACCCAAACCCTAAACACACTACATAAACACTAAAAACATTACAAAAACCGTAAAAATGATACATAAAATCTAAAAGTACTAACTAAACCCTAAAAATGCTACATAAACACTAAAAATGCAACATAAACTCTAAAAACGCTACACAGACCCTAAAAAATGCTACAAAAACCCTAAAGACGCTTTAAACCCCTCAAAATTATTAAACCCTAATATACCATAATATAAAAAATTAAACCCTAATAAACCAATAGTAAACTCTCATAATCCCTAAAAAAACATTATAATCCCTAAAAACACTAAGAAACTCTACTCAACCCAAATAAAACCCCAAAAATACCTAATAAACCCAAATAAATTATAATAAAACCTAATAATCCCTAAAAACATGTTAAGAAAACCTAAACAACCCTAACCAACCCTAATAGATACTAATAAACACTAATAAACCCAAATAAACTGCAAAAAACCTGAAAAGCCTTAATAAACCATAAATAAAGCCTAATAAACCCTACTCAACCCTAACAAACCTTAACACACCATAATAACCCCTAATAAAACCCTACAAAACACTAATAAAAAAAATGCTAGTATACCTTAAAATATCTGTAGAAATCCAGATAAACTCTAATATAACCTAATAAACCTAAAAAACACTCATAAACAATAAAAAACTATTACAAACAATAAAAACAAGCTATATTACCTAAATAGACCTAAAAACACTAATATAACCTAATAAAGACAAAAAATGCTAATATACCTTAAAAATACCTAGAAACCCTAACAAACCATAATAAACTCTAATATAACCTAAGAAACCCTAAAAAATCTCACAAACAAAAACAAAATTCTCTCAAACAATAAAAACACGCTATATTATCTAAAAAGACCTAACAAACACTAATATAACCTAATAAAAAAACTAATAAACTGATATCAAACCCTAATAAACCTTAAAAGTCCCTAATAAACCCTAATAAAACCATAATGAAACCCTAAAAATACCTTATTGACCCTAATAAACCTCGACACACCATAACAAAACCTAATACACCCAACTAAACCCCAATAAACAAAAAAAGGCAAACAAACCATTAATAATCCCTAGAAACCCTAATAAACCATAATAAATTAAAATAAATGCTAAAAAACCATTAAAAAGGCTCACAAACACTAAAAACACGCTAATAAAACCTAAAAAGTCATAACAACCACTCATTTATATTAACAAAAACTAAAAAACACTCATATACCCTAATAAAAACACTAACAAACCCTAGTAAACCCTAAAAATCCCTAACAAACCCTAATTAACCATACTCAACCCTAATACACCCAAATAAAAACTTAAAGATACCAACTAAACCCTAATAAAACCCTAAAAATACCTAGTCAACCCTAATAAACCTTAACACACCATAATAAACCATAATAAACCCCACTAAACCCTAAAAAACGCGAATATACTATCAAAAAGCCCCAAAACCACTAATAAATGCTAATAAAACATAACAATGCTTAAAAGCGTTAAAAACCCTGAATAAACACTACTAAACACTAAAAAACCCTAATATACCCTCCTAAAAATTAATAAACCATAAGGAACCATAATAAACCCTAATAAATCCAAAACATACCCAAATATACCGTAATATACCATAATATACCCTAATAAACCCAACTCAATCTGAATAAGACCCAAAAAATACCTAATAAACCTTGACACACCATAATAAACCCTAATAAAATCCTAATAACCCCCACCAAACCCTAAAAACGCTAATATACCATTAAAAACCCTAAAACCCTAACAAACCATAATAAATTTTAATAACACCTAAAAATCCTAAAAAATGGTAGTAAACACCAAAAATACCTCTAATAATAATAGTAGTAATAATGAGCGTGCATGTGTATATGCATGTGCATGGTATAAATAATAAATCATAACGCACGTGAATATGCATATGCCTGCGCATTTGCATGTGAATGATAATAATTAATAAATTATAAATAATAATGCATGCATGTGCATGGAAATAAATAATAAATAACAACGCACATGCATGTGCATTTTCATGTGATAATGATAATAATAATGAAAATGAAAATGATAATAATAATAATAATAATAATAATAATAATAATAACTATGATAATAATAATAATAATAATAAAAAGAATAATACAAGTGCATTGCATATGCACATACATGGTAATAAATAATAAACAATAACACATGTGCATCTACATTTTCATGTGATGATAGTAATAATAACAACAGTAGTAATAATAGTAGTAGTAGTGGTGATAATAGTAGTAGTACCAATGCATATGATAAGGGAATATTTCATGTGTGTTACGTGTTCATGTGTATGGTAATAAATAATAACTTCAGTGCATTGCATTTTCATGTGACGATGATGATAATAATAATAATAATAATAATAATATTATTATTATTATTATTAATAACAATGCATGTGATTATAGAATAACTCACGTTCCTTTAATGTGTATGTATGTGCATTTGGATGTGCATTTGCATGTGATGATAATAACAATAACAACAACTACTACTACTACTACAACCACAATAATAATAATAAAAATAATAATAACAACGCATGTGATAATAAAATAACGTGTGTTCATTGCATGTGAATATGCATGTGCATGGTAATAAAAATATAATAATAATGCACGTGTATATGCATGTAAATTTTCATGATATTATGATAATAATAATAATAATAACAGTAATAATAAGTTATAGTTATTTGAAAAAATAGAAGACATAACAAAAGTGATGGAAACAGTGTCTCAAAAAACTAAAAAAATCACAGTTATTAAAAAATGCATTACTTCTTCTTCAGGTGTCCATTTCTACTCCGTGAATATTCAAACTAAATCTCATGGAACTAACTATGATAAAAACAAGTGTCGGAGGCCAAACAGACACACAGATCAGATGTTCTGGCCCTTTTATGAAAAATTTGGCCGGGATCCGGACACAGAAATGGTGTTTTGGAGGGATTATTATGTGTTTTTGGGATTTTGGGGTAACAAAAATGACATGAAATTTGTTCAAGTTATCCTTATGCATAGATATCTTTGATGCCTTCGATTTGATATATGGTAGAGCCCAAAAGTACAACCGGAGTGAATGTTATGTTGATTTGAAGTTGGACTTTTTTTGGAGTGGTATAACTAATATATCTTCAGTTTCTTTGATCTTCTCATAGCTTCGATTAGACTTGGTCCCCACTCATCTCAAGATCTTTGATTTTACAAGTCACAACACACAAACGGACACCCAAAGGAGAATTTATGCCTATTTTAGTGAGTTGCGGGTTTCTTAGGTTTTTAGGTGCTTGGAGGGTTTCTCAATTTAAAACTACAATAACTTCTGCTATATATGTTCATTTTTTCTCTACCACATTCAAATATGTGATTGTGAAAAGATACACACTCTGGTAACCATTATAAACCTTTCTATAATGACATATATTTTACATACATGGTTATTACTTCAGAATTGAAGCACACTTATTACCACATATAACAAAATCATGGTAGGACCATATAGGTATAGTGTCTTTAGAAACTGGGAAACATAAACAATTGGTTCAAAAATCATCTACATTGTCTCCCATTTATTTCATCATATCTAGAGTCCCTTTTGGCATATCCTACTTAATACCCTTCTTCCTAACCAGGGGAAAAGAAAACATACAAAAGGGAGAGCTCAAATGCTCAGTAATGGTAAACAAATAAATATCAATCATATCATATTCATATGAACATAACATTTTGAAAATCTCAACCTACAAAAGAGATCATAATATCATAACATTGGATAAATAATAGTAGTGAAATGTAATCCCAATAATCATAACTTAAAACATGAAACATTGTGGCATACACACATAAACAGAGAAAATCATTTCATTTTAGTCCAGATTCATTGCCAAGACTATCATAGTGGACAAAGTCCATTACTGAACCGAGTTCACTCCTCGTTCCAGTCCTGTATCACTGAATCAGATTAACCTGCCGTTCTAGTCATGTCTATCTCATGAGATATAAATATTTACCCAATGCATTGGAGGGAGATATAGGTCCCACCAATCTCATAATAAAACCATTCTAATGTTTTCCACAAAATCATAAATCATACATCATAGTATAATCCATGTATTAAAAATGGCATTCTTAAACATCGTGACATCATAAAACAATTCATATAAGATAAATGACTTCATAAAAATAATTCCATCACAACATAATCAAATCAATTTAATAATAGGGATAGAAACAGAACCCTATATTATCATAGATAGAAAATAATTTTGGTAAAACACTTGAACTCCATTCTTGAGGAAAATATCCTTTCTACATGAAAAAAATATTATTCCATTCTTAACATTTCATAAAATTTTAAACTAAAATAAGTTGATTAAAAATAAACTTTAAAACTTGTAAAGGAATCTTCATGGAAATAATTTACTATTAAATCAGAAAAATCCATTCATGTAGTATAAGTTAAAAAAACATTTTTCTCGTACTTGGTCCGGAAAAGTCAAAAAGTATCTCGTACTGAAAACGACAAAAGATTCCTTTCATATCTTTTACTAAAAATTTACCAATAGGTAAAATTGGATTTAAACAATTGTATGAGGATAGAAATGATATTACATAATGATTAAATATGAATGTGGATGATAAACATGCCCCAATAAATTCTGAAGTATAAACAATCTAGGATAAAAATGAGATTGTGAGATTTTTCCCTTACCTTAGGTATGATATGCTTTGTATGTATCAAAAACTCCTGTATAATTTTTTAAATAATGTCACTGAATTAATAAGGAATCATATTCATTGTTATGATATCATATATGGTCATATTCTTATATTCTTGTTAGTAATATTTCATTGCAACTTGTTATTCGGGTATTCATTTCTTTATGTTCTTATGCATGTTTTTTTGAATAAATTCTTATTCTTATTTATAGTTTATATATAACTCATTTATAGAAAGGTATTAGTGTAATATATATCATATTTATTCATTAAATTCTTTTATATAATCATTATTCAAGGGATATCATGTAGAACAAGTCAAATCACATCGTGGAGACGGTAGGTCGTACGTACGCACGAGTGATGATATCGTTCCCATGATCGTGGAATTGTTTTTAAGTGTTTCTACAATATCTAAGAATCAATATCACTTTTAAATAATCATATATAGTTATTATTTACACCATTATACCCTTCCAAGTAAGGTGGTGGTGGAAAACAAATTACACCATGGCGTGAAGACGGTATTCCATACGTACGCACGCGCGGTGATTTCGTTTTCCGTAGGATGGATCGAAGGCGAAATATGGTTGTTTCATATTTATAATAACATATCATTATATGAGTGATACTGATGTTATTACTTTATTATGAAGAAAAAAAAAAGAAAAAGTAGAAGAAGAAATGAATTCGAAAGAATCTGTAAAGGATATTACCTCTTCTTCGACACGCCTCTTTAAAACCTCCACTTAGGATACTAAATTTGGTCTTTGAAGAAGACCAGGACCTCTAGTATGTTTCTGGGGAAGTTGAGAAGGGAAATGGGCAGGGTTTGGCCAAGCTTGAATGCTCAATGTTGTGTAAAGAGGAGAGGGAGGAGGTGCCCTTTTATAAGGGAGGAGAGGGAAACCTTAGGAAAAACTTATAATATTATTTTATAATAAAGTCATATTAGGTTTATAATAGCTCCAAATTGATTTATTTATAAGATAGAGTGGGTATGGGTCTCAATACTCTCAACCAATATGTTTGAGACAAGTTTAGATTACTATTTTAATCGTATCATTTAGATTTAACTCTAAGTTAAATAATTTAACTTTTAACGTGTCTTCTTGTTTTCTTACACTATATGGTTAATAAACTTACTATAAAAAGCCAAAAGAACCCTAAATGGTTCATTATTAATATATAAAACCTTATGTAAGTCATTTGGCCAAACATTATATTTTTAGGAATAGAATAACAATTAATAATAAAATATTTGTTTTAAACACTATTTTATGTCAATTTTGAAACTATTTGGTAATTTATTTTTGTGAAAATCATAACAGCATGATTAGTTCTCAAAATTTTAATTAAATAAATAATAACATGTCATATTAACCTAGAAAATTAGTGGAATTCATAAAAATTCTCAAATTACATTTATTTGGGTATTTATAACATCAATTATGTTAATATTTCATTAATAAGGTAATTACTGCATCATCATTGTGTCTAAAATAAATTAAATTATATAATGTCTAAAAATTAAAAATAAAAAACTATTATTTATGAAATATTTTTATCTTTATAATGAATATTTATAGTCGAATTTATATTATGTATAACCCTATATTAAAAATGTTTTACTTATTAAACTTTGATTTTAACTCTTTTAACTATTCTTTAAATAAAATAATAATAAGTGTCTTAATCAAATCCAAGTGGACCTAAAGGGTAATATTTTATTCCTAAGGTTGTTTTTGGACTAATTACAGTTATCCAATAGAATTAGGACATTTTTTAGGGTAATAATAATATCATTTTCACCCTTAATTACATTATTTACTTTTAACTGTGGTAAATAAAAGTAAAAAGTTACTATTCACCAGAAATTATTTTTATCTTATTGAACCACATTTTACTCCTTGATATTAACCGTGTCTCTCATATTTTCAAAACTCAACTCACATAAGCAGTAAAATTATGTTTTATGTACAATTGCAAATGCTCCTAGGAGGTGGGTAAAAGACGGCGAAAAGTTCAATAAAAGTTTTATGTATCTAAAATTATTATAAAATAACTCCAATGAATTAAATTGAACTTATATAAGTATTATGCCTGTATTTTGACCTAAAATAAATTTAAATAAAATATATTATTATTTAAATAAAAAGTTGGTTTTAACCAATAACTCGGTGTTTTTACTATTCATCAAAAATTGAATGTTTTCAGAAAAATACCAAAATTTCACCCTAGGCTAATTTTGATATTCTAAATCCAAAAATGAAGTCCATTTTATAAGATAAAATTTATAAAATTTCAAAACGTGGGTATTACTATTCATAACGGCTAGTTTATATAATATTTTAATAGCATATCATTGTTTAGTGAAACTCGTTATTGCGTACAACACATGCTATCGTGGAAGGTCGTGATTGTGTGTAAAGAAAGCCAAGATAGTGTTGTGTGTAGTGAAATATTCCTTTGATGTTTTGTATAACATAAGACATAAAAAAATATACTTCTCATAAACTATCAGGGTGTTACATTCTACCCCCCTTAAAATGAATTTCACCCTCGAAATTTGTCACTTCGTAACAAACAGATGAGGATAAATCTCCCTCATCATATCCTCAATCTCCCATGTAGATTCTTCTAAATAATGGTTCCTCCATAAAACTTTCACCAAGAGAGTGGTCTTGTTCCATATAACTTTTTCTCTATGATTCAGAATCTCTATCAGTTGTTCTTCATAAGAAAGATCTTTCTCCAGCAGTACAACTTATGAGATTAGTACATGTGAAGGATCGGGTATGTACTTTATCAGGAGAGATACATGGAACACATCGTGAACTTGAGAGAGATTTGGTGGAACCACTAATCGGTAAGCTACCTTCACAACACGATCGAGTATTTCAAAAGGACCGATATACCTAGGGCTTATCTTGCCCTTCTTTCCAAATCTCATTACTCTCTTCCAAGGAGATATTCGTAAGACCACTTTATCACCCACATCAAACTCTAGGTATTTTCTTTGGTTATTTTCATAACTTTTTTGTCGACTCTGAGGTTCTCTTATGTGTTGTTGAATAGATCTAACCTTTTCTGCCATCTCATCTACAAGATCAGGTCCAAATAGCTTTCTTTCCCCAACTTCATCCCAGCAAGATAATGTTTGGAATTTCTTTCCATAGAGAGCTTCATAAGGAGCCTTCTGTATACTGGAGTGAAAGATATTATTATAAGAAACTTCTACCAAAGGTAGGTGTTGATCCCAACCACCTTTGAAATCCATAGAGAAAGATCTCAACATGTCTTCTAGAGTTTGAATTTTCCTCTCAGACTGACCATCTATTTGAGGATGATAAGTAGTGCTGAAACTCAACTCTGTATCTTGAGTATGCTGAATACTTCGCCAAAACTTCGAGGTAAACCTCGGATCCCGATCAGATATAATGGAAAGTGGTACTCCATGCAATCTTACCACTTCCTTCACATATATCCTGGAAAGCTGATCCAAAGGGAAATCTTCTGTAATAGCAATGAAGTGTGCTGACTTCGTATGATGATAAACTATAACCCAGATAGCATTATTACCTTTGGATGTTTTAGGAAGTCCAGTGACAAAGTCCATGGTGATGTTTTCCCATTTCCATTCTGGTATGGGTAATTTTTGTAACATCCCCTTATACTTCTGTCTCTCAGCATTAACTTGCTGACAAACCAAGCATCTAGAGACATATTCAACAACATCTCTTTTCATGCCATCCCACTAGAAGTACTCTTTCAGGTAACTATACATCTTCGTGCTTCCCAGATGAAAAGAGAATGATGAACTATTAGCCTCATTCAGCTACTCCTTATTTAATTCTGGGATGGGAGGAACACAAACCCGATTCCTAAACCTTATTATCCCATCACAATCAAGGTTGAATTCAGGAACATTTCTCACCTTCTTTTGTAACTCTACATCTTCTTTCTACACCTCTTTAATCTTCACATGCATAGATGGTTGAACATTCATTTGAAAAAGATAATATTTTCCCCCTTCTATTATAATTCCAAGAACCATCATTTGTAAATCCATAAATATTGTATCTTTTGAGATCGTCATCATGGATAAGCTAGCATGGTCTTGTCGACTTAATGCATCTTCCACCTTGTTTTCTTTCCCAGTGTGATAATGAATTGAGCAGTCGTAGTCCTTAATCAACTCCAACCATCTCCTTTGGCGCATATTCAGCTCCTTTTCTGTGAAAATATACTTTAAACTTTTATGATCACTATAAATATCACCCATTTCACCATAAAGACAATGCCTCTATATTTTTAATGCAAAGATTACCGCGGCTAACTCCAAATAATGAGTTGGGTAATTTTGCTCATGGATTTTAAACTGTCATGATTCATAAGCTATCACCATATCATTTTGCATGAGAACACACCCCAGTCCCTTCTTGGATGCATCACTGTAGATCACAAACCTTTCTCCACTCCACGGCAGTGGGATCACAGGTGCACTGGATAACTTTCGTTTTAACTCTTTGAAATTCTCTTCACACTCCTCCATCCAAACAAACTTCACTCCTTTTCGATTCAACCTAGTGAGTGGATTATATAACCTTGAAAAATCTTTCACAAAACGTCAATAATATCCAGCCAGACCAAGAAAACTTCGGATCTCAGTTACTGTTGTTCGTCTCGACCATCTTTCGATAACCTCTTTTTTTGCTGGATCCACATATATCCCCTCTTTTGAGATTATGTGACCCAAAAAATGAAACTTTTTGAAGCCAAAATTCACACATGGTAAATTTTTCATAAAGCTTCTCCTTTCTCAGGGTCTTTAATACAATTCTCAAGTGATCTTCATGTTCTTCCTTGCTCTTTGAATATACAAGAATATTGTGTATAAAGTCTACCACAAAATAATCAAGATAGTATCTAAAGACTCTATTCATCAGATCCATGAAGATAGCAGGGGCATTAGTAAGACCAAATGGAATCACTATAAATTCATAGAGTCCATACCTTGTACGGAAATCCATCTTTTGTATATCCTCCATTTTAACCCTTAATTGATGATACTCTGAATGAAGATCAATCTTGGAAAAGTATTGAGCTCCGTGTAGTTTTTCAAATAAGTCATCAATGTGTGGGAGAGGATATTTGTTCTTGATAGTGATCTTATTAAGTTCTCAATAATCAATGCAGAGTCTCATTGATCTGGAATATGAAATCTGACTTCCCTTCTTTGGCAATTGATATGAGCTCCATATAAAGAAAGCCAATCCATGCCTAGAATCACATCAAATTCCACTATATAAAGGATCACAAGATTTGCAGGAAGCACTTTCCCAAAAACTTCAATCGGAGAAGAATTGTAAACTTTTTATGCGACCGTTGTTCCATTTGGAGTTACCACAACTAACTCAACATCTAATTGTTGAGGTAATACGATGATACCCTTAGAAATGTATTCAGAAATAAAAGAGTGGGTGGATCCAGAATCAAATAAAACATTTTCAACATTAGAGTGGATGGTAAGTGTACCTTTCACCACTTCGTTATCGCACTCCACATCGTCGATGGTAATTGCATGTGACTTTCCTTTGTCTTTGGCCTTAAGAGTTTGTTGACGTCGATCATCATCAATAACCCTTGGATTTGGGAATTGATTGGAATAATTCCCCATCTCCTTGCACTTGAAACATTGAAGTGTTGGAGGTGCATTCTGTGTATCCCTTTCTTTGTACGCATCATTAGATATCTTCTTCACATTATTTCAACATTAAATTGCCCGATGACATTATTTTCCAGACTTAAACCATTTGCTTGTCCCTTTAAGAAAATTCCCTCCATGTTTCTTTCCACAATTTGATCATAAAGGAAAACTCATATTATTTTCAGTGTGGTCTTTAGATTTCCTATGAATTCCATTTTCCTCTTCTTATCAAATCCATATAACTAATGGGTTACTCCAATCTCCATACCAACCTTGAGAACACATCGGAAAATATCCTCGTAGCTATTGAAGTACCTTATGGATAAAGCCCTTAGAAGACTAGGTTTAAGCTACTAATCAATCGATCGATTTTATTCTCAGGTTGGATAATAATTCTGGAAGCGTACCTTACAAGTCTTGTAAATTTTGCTTCATAGGTACCAACAGATTTATCATCCTTTTGCTTCAGTTCAAGAAACTCTTTCTCCATCTTGGTTCGAAGAATACAAGTAAAGAACTTATTGAAGAATAAGTTCTTGAACTCATCCCATTCCATGGACTCAATTTCATCTCTTTGCCTTGTATTCTTGATAATATTCCACCATTTATCATCTTCACCTTCCAAAAGATATACTGCTAAGATGACTTTATCATGCTCAGAACATTGAAGGACTGAAAATATCTTTTTAGTGGTACTGATCCATTGTTCATCCACTAATGGATCAGAAGACCAGCTGAATGAAGGTGGCCACTGCCTCAGGAAGGATTCAATAGAATGTCGCTCCTTCCTTTGCTCATTTGGAATTCCTGCATGATTCATAGAATGAGAATGTTGTGTGATCATGGCTACAATATTTTGCATTCTGTCTACCATAACGTTTGGTTTCTCAGGCGGAAAATCATTGCATTGTCCGTCACATTCATCACTAACACGGTTCCTTCGGGTTCCAGCCATTGACTAAAACCAATAAGCATAGTGTGAGAAACACTAATTAAAAAAGGAAAATCACATAATCAGTAATAAAATTTCACACTTTAGGTATTATCATAGGTTATTCATGGCCATTTCTAAAACACTATGATTATGTTCTATGCCTAGACATATCCTTAGGGTTCTTACTAAGGTTTTCATATCCTAGTTTCCAAAGGTTGAATATACCTTTCCTCTAATACCAACTATAACGACCCATACTTTACATACATGGTTATTACTTTAGAATTGAAGCACACTTATTACAACATATAACAAAACCATGGTAGGACCGTATAAGTATAGTATCTTTAGAAACTGGGAAACATAAACAACTGGTTCATAAATAATCTACTTTGTCTCCCATTTATTTCATCATATCTAGAGTCCCTTTTGGAATATCCTACTTAATACCATACTTAATGACCGGGGGAAAAGAAAACATACAAAAGGGCGAGCTCAAATGCTCAGTAACGGTAAACAAAGAAATATCAATCATATCATATTCATATGAACATAACATTTTGAAAATCTTAACCTGAAAAAGAGATCATAATATCATAACATCGGACAAATCATAGTAGTGAAATTTCATCCCAATAATCATAACTTAAAACATGAAACTTTATGGAATACACACATAATCATAGAAAATCATTTCATTTTAGTCAATATTCATTTCCAAGACTATCCTAGCGGACAAAGTCCATTACTGAACCGAGTTCACTCCTCATTCCAGTCTAGTATCACTGAACCGGATTAACCTGTCTTTCCAGCCATGTCTATTTCATGAGATATTAATCTTTACCCAATGCATTGGAGGGATATATAGGTCCCACCAACCTCATAATGAAATCATTCTTATGTGTGCCAAAAAATCATAAATCATACATCATAGCATAATCCAAGTAATAAAAATGGGATTCTTAAACATCGTGACATCATAAAACCACTCATATAAGATAAAGGAATTTATAAAAATAATTCCATCACAACATAATCAAATCAATTTAATAATAGGTCTAGAAAGAGAAACCTTTATTATCTTATATGTAAAATAATTTTGATAAAACACTTGAACTCCATTCTTGAGGAAAATATCCTTTCTACTTCAAAAAAACATTTTTCCTTTATTAACATTTCATAAAATTTTAAACTAAAAGAAGATGATTAAAAATATACTTGAAAATTTTTAAAGTAAGCTTCATGTAAATAATGTTCTATGAAATCATAAAAATTCATTCAGTTCGTATAAGTTAAAAAACATTCTTCTCGTACTTTGGATGGAAAAGTCAAAAAGTATCTCGTACTGAAAACGACAATAGATTCCTTTCATATCTTTTACTAAAAATTTACCAATAGGTAAAATTGGATTTAACAAATTTTAGTAGGATATAAATAATATTAAATATTGAGGAAACATGGATGTGTATGATAAACATGCCCTAGTAAATTCTGAAGTATAAACAATCTCGGATAAAAATGAGATTGTGAGATTTTTCCCTTACCATAGGTCTGATATGCTTTGTATGTATCCAAACCACCTATATAATGATTTAAATAATGACATTTACTTATTATAGAATCATATTAATTTTTATGATATCATATATGGTGATATTATTATATTCTTATTAGTAATATTTCATTGCAACTTGTTATTCGGGTGTTCATTGCTTTATGTTCTTATGCATGTTTTGTCGAATAAATTCATATTCTTATTTTTAGGATATAGATAACTCATTTCCATAATGGTATTAGTGTAATATATATCATATTTATTCATTAAATTCATTTATATAATAATTATTCAATGAAGATCATGTAGAACGAGTCGCATCACATCGTGGAGATAGTAGGCCGTACGTACGCACGAGCGATGATATCGTTCCCATGATCGTGGAATTGTATTGAAGTGTATGTATACTATTTCAGAATCAATATCACTTTACAATAATCATATATAGTTATTCTTTACACCATTATACCCATCCAAGTAAGGTGGTGGTGGAAAACAGATTACACCACAGCGTGGAGACAGTATTCCGTACGTATGCACGCGCGGTGATTTCATTTTTCGTAGAATGGATCAAAGGTGAAATATGGTTGTTTCATATTTATAATAACATATATGTACATGAGTGATAATTATATTATTAATTTATTATGAAACACCAAAATAAGAGTAAGTAGAAGAAGAAATGAATTTGAAAGAATCGGTAAAGGATATTACCTCTTCTTCGACACGCCTCTTTGAAACCACCTCTTAGGATACTAAAATTGGTCTTTGAAGAATACCAGGACCTCTAGTATGTTTCTATGGAAGTTTAGAAGGGAAATGGGTTGGGGTTGGCTGAGCATGAATGCTCAAAGTTGTGTAAAGAGGAGAGGGAGGAGGTGCCCTTTTATAATGGAGGAGAGGGGCACCTTAGGAAAAACCAAAAAATATTATTTTATAATAAAGTAATATTCAGTTTATAATAGCTCCAAATTGATTTATTTCGACGATAATGTGGGTATGGGTAGAAATAATCTCAACCAATAGGTTTGGAACAAGTTTAGGTTACTATTTTAACCTTATCATTTAGATTTAACTCTAAGTTAAATAATTTAACTTTTACTGTGTCTTCTTGTTTTCTTACACTATATGGTTAATAAACTTACTATAACAAGCCAAACGAACCTCAAGTGGTTCATTATAAATATATATAACCTTATCTAAGTCATTTGGATGAACCTTATATTTTCAAGAATAGAATAACAATTAATAATATAATATTTGTTTTAAACACTCTTTTATGTCAATTTTGAAACTATTTGGTAATTGATTTTTTGTGAAAATTATAACAGCATGATTAGTTCGAAAACAGTTAATTAAATAAATTATATAATGTCATATTAACCTATAAAATTAGTTAAATTCATAAAAAGTCACAAATTACATTTATTTGTGTATTTATAACATTAATTATGTTAATATTTAATTAATAAGGTAATTACTGCATCATCATTGTGTCACAAATAAATTAAATTATTTAATGTTTAAAAATTATAAATAAAAAACTGTTATGTAGGAAATAGTTTTAGCTTTCTAATTAATATTTATAGTCGAATTTATCTTATGTATAACCTTATATTAAAAATGTTTTACTTATTAAACTTTGATTTTAACTCTTTTAACTCTTCTTTAAATAAAATAATAATAAGTGTCCTAATCTAATCCAAGTGGACCTAAAGGGGCATATTTTATTCCTAAAGTTTTTTTGGTCGAATTAAGATTATCCAATATAATTAGGACATGTGTTAGGGTAATAATAATATCATTTTTCCCTTAATTACCCTATTTACTTTTAACCGTGGTGAATAAAAGAAAAATGTTACTATTCACCAAAAATTATTTTTATCTTATTGAACCACATTTTATTTCTTGATATTAATGGTGTTTCTCAGATTTTCAAAATTCAACTCACATAAGTGGTAAAATTAATTTTTATGTACAATTGCAAATGCTCCTAGGAGGTGGGTAAAAGACAGTGAAAAGTTCAATAAAAGTTTTATATATCTAAAATTATTATAAAATGACTCCAATGAATTACATTGAACTTATATAAGTATTATGTGTCTATATTGGCCTAAAATAACTTTAAATAAAATAAATTATTATTTAAATAAAAAGTCGGTTTTAACAAATAACTAAGTGTTTTCACTATTCATCAAAAATTGAATGTTTTCAGAAAAATAACAAAATTTCACCCGAGGATAATTTCGATATTCCGAATCCAAAAATTAAGTCCATTTTGAAAGATAAAATTTAAAAAATTTCAAAAAGTGGGTATTACTATTCATAACAGCTTGTTAGATAACATTTTAATATCATATTGTTGTTTAGTGAAACTCGTTATTGCGTACAACACCCACTATCGTGGAAGGTCGCGATTGCGTGTAAAGGAAGCCAAGATAGTGTTGTGTGTAGTGAAAGATTCATTTGATGTTTCATATAACATAAGACAAAAAAAATATACTTCTCATAAACTATCACGCTGTAACACTTTCTGACATTCTTCAACCCCCCAAAAGACCCAAAATCCCATTGGATGGTCAATAGATTGGCTTCTGGTGTCCATTTTGCAATAAATTCTTCTTTGGGTGTTTGTTTTGCCTCAACAACATATCAAATAGAAGCTTGATACTATACCTACACTCCTATAACCATTGAAGCACATTCTGACATCCTTGAAGGCCCAAAAATGTTCTTAAACCCTCTAAAAGACCATAACTTCTACTCCGGGAGTTCGTTTTTCCTCTTCCATATATCAAATCGAAGCTTTCGACGAGATCTACACATCTATGACCAATCGGAACACCTTATCACATTCTTAACGACTCAAAAGGTCCTTATTTCCTCCAAATGACCATAACTTCTGCTCTGGGTGTCCGTTTCACCTCTACCACATATCAAATTGAATCTTGCGAATAGATATAAACATCTGTGACAACCATGAACAACTAAATAACCCTAAAAACCCATGAATAACCCCATTAACACTAAAAACCATTAAAAACCACGCAAAACCATAACAAACATTAACAAACCCTAACAAACACTAACAAACCCTAACAAACCCTAACAAACCCTAACAAACCCCAAAAAACCCAAAAAAAACATAACAAACCCTAAAAACCCTAAAAAACCTAACAAAACCTAACAAACTCCTAGAAGAACTAATAAACCACAATAAACACAAAAAACTCCATGAAATTCTAAAAACCCCTAAGAAACCATAAGAAACCCTAACATAAACCTAAAAACCCTAAGAAAACCTAGGAAACACTAAAAACCCCTTAGAAACCCTAACACACCATTAGAAACCCTAACACACCCTTAGAAACCCTAGCACACCCTTAGAAACACCAACACACCCATAGAAACCCTAACACAAACTTAGAAACCCATAGAAACCATAACACACCTTTAGAGACCCTAACCCGCCCATAAAACCCTAACCCAAACATAGAAACTCTAACACACCCTTAGAAACCCAAAAAAACCATTAGTCACCCTAAATATCTCTAATAAGAACTAATAAATCCTAACAAACCCTACTAACCAAAATAAACCATAATAAACCCTAATAAACCCTAAAGACCACTACCAAACCCTAATAAACACTAACAAATCATAATAAACCCTAAAACCCATATTAGAACCCAATTAATGCTAAAAATACATAAAAACTTAAATATAAAACAAAAACTTTATAAAACCATTCAAAATGATAATATTCACACAAAAACCTAACAAACTTGGAAAAACCTGAAATGTGACACCCCACCCCTACCTCATTGGCTTGAGGAGGTGGTGAGGGCTACTTGGCATTAAGCGACATTCCCAAGACGCCAAAGGCTGGCAATGAATGCTGAGGGCTTCAAGATCAAGATGGGTAACGATTTTCCCTTAAGGAAAAACCAACCAAACCATCCACTTTCAATCACTATATGATGCAAGCACTTTCAAACCCAAACATGTATTCCTAAAAGACAACCAAGTTGTTCCACAATGCTACCCAAAGCCAATACAACCAACCATTTTAGAGTACAAGAGGAAACTAAACAACAACACTATGAGCCATGACACCACCACAACTCCATACCAAGATCCAAGCTCCAAGCTCCATCGAGACGTCACAATGCACCACTAAAGGAGGGAGATGCCTTACCTTTTCCCGTGTCACGATACACAACATCTCTAAAGACACCAACGTGCCAGATCAGGGGTTGAGTACTAAAACTCAGTAGGATTTCCCCAAATGACATCCTTACACACACCACTAGGATAAAACCATTAGCACATTGATATAAAAAAATTATAAATTAAATCATAAGTACACCATTTTCATAATCCAAACATGCCCTTACCAAGCCATCACACCCAAACCAAGAAACCAAGGGAAAACCAACCAAACATGCACAAGCCATATCAACATTTACACGTTAGTACAACAATATCCATCTTGCAATGAAATGTGAAACAAATAACCAAAACGGCGGGTCTTCCACCCAACCTGTTCACCCATTCACACCAAAACAATCAAAACGGTGTGACTTCTGCCCAACCCGTTCACCCATTCACAAATAGAGATACTTTCTGACCACTACTCATATGGTGGTTCTTCTAACCAGTATCCATCCTCTTTTATAGTGGTACTTATTGCCACTTCCACACAACATTTAAAACAAACCAAATCCAAGCATATAACCAACCAAGATCACAACCACATGCAATCAACCAATTCCATTGCATATCCATCAACTTCAATAAATCACCCATTTATTGAAAACCATTTTCCATGCCAAAAAACATATCAATAAAAAAACCTTTTTATTGAAAACCATTTCCATCAATAATTTTCACAATCAGGCATAGCATCCCATTTTAAAATCATCAATTTAAAATCCCCAAGAATAGCATTTCACCATACAACACCCATTTTCCCCAAAATCCCCAAAACATCACCCAAGGGATTTCCAACCAATGTCGCATAACAATTCACAATTAATTTTGAGCACAATAATTAATTGTAACAAGGAACCTCTAGTTCTATCCAAGGGGAGTCGAGAGAGAATCCACCTACCTTTAGGGTTCCCGAGAAATCGACCCACAAGCCACCGCACCTCAAATCTAGTGAATGCACCACCGAAACCACTATACATCCCTTTTCCCTAACATCCACAAGCCTTAATATTAACATCCAAGGCAACCATAACCCTAGATCTACACACAAAAAGTGAATATCTAGAAAACCATTAAAGAGAGGGATGTAGATCTAGAGGAAAACACAAGAGAAACAAGAGGAGAGACTTACCCGGGAGAAACCACCTTCTAACCACTTTGAAACCCATTTGAAACACTTCCAAATCTAGTGGGAGAGCACCCTTATCCCCTGAGAACACAAAATCCCGAGTGAGGATCGAGTGGGAGGAATATTGGAGTGAAATAGGTTAAGCCCGAGGGAGCCCGGAACTTATAACCCTATATTTAAGTGGTCGCACGGTTAGCCCGCACGGTTTGGAAAACCGTGCTCTAACGGTGTGAACGCTACTACCTCAAGAGCAAGGGTCCACATAGTTTCTTCACAAGGTTTGGAAATCCGTGCGTAGGTCATGCGAAGCCTACTGTCTCTCCTGCACAGTTTCTTGGGTAATCCACACGGTTTCCACTAATCTTGCTCAAACCGTGCATCCCTTTAAAAGCCTCCAAACTCATACAAAACCATTCCAAACTCTCCCAACCTCTTCCCAACTCATCCAATGAGATTTAAACATATAAAAATTAATTAAAAAGTCCACATACCTCAAACCGGGGGTGCTAAATTCTCCCCACCATTGGATTTTCCGTCCTTGGAAAGTAGTGAACTCGCCCTTTGCCGAAAGAGCTTGGGCCACTGCTCGACCATCTCTTTCTCCCGCTCCCAAGCCTCCTATTGAATCTGATCATGTTGCCACAAAACACAAACTGAACCGATGATTTTTTGATGCAAGACTTTATCCTTACTATCCACAACCCGCACTGGCACGTGCACCAATGAAGCATCCGGTTCTAGCTCAACATGATACCATCAAATCACATGGTCATGATCCGGCTGATACTCTTTCAACTGCAACACATGAAACACATTGTTCACCGCACTGAACCTAGGTGGCAATTCCAAATGATAAGCCACCTCACCAACCCACTCAAGAATTTCAAAAGGCTCAATATACCTCGGAGATAACTTTTCGTGCTTCCCAAACCGGCGATGTCCCAACCTAGGAGAGATCCTCAAGAACACATGATCACTCACCTCGAATGACAACGACCGTCGACGATGATCCACATACGATTTCTGACGACTCTGAGTCGTTTCCATTCTCTTTCTGATCAACTTGATTTTCTACATCATCTCCTAGACAAGGCTCGGTCCAACCATCAATGACTCACCCGTTTCCACCCAACATATTGGAGAATGACATGGCCGCCCATACAATGCTTCAAATGGAGCCATATGTATGAATGCCTGATAACTGTTATTGTATGAGAACTCAACCAACGACAATTGATCCTCCCAAGAGCCACCAAAATCAATGGTAGAAGCCCGAAATATATCCTCAAGAGTTTGTATCATCCTCCCGGATTGACCATCTGTCTGAGGGTGATACGCCGTACTCATCGTCAACTGTGTTCCAAGGGCTTGCAACAAGGATTTCCAGAAATGAGATGTAAATCTCAGATCTCTGTCTGATACAATCGAAACTGGAACACCATGCCACTTTACCACCTCCCAGATATAGATTTTGGACAGATCCTCCACCGTGTGAGATTCACGAATCGGGATGAAATGGGCCGACTTCATTAGTCGATCCACTATCACCCAAATGGCATCATGCTTTCTGACCATTCTTGGGAGACCTATAACAAAATCCATTGCTATATGCTCCCAATTCCAAATAGGGATTGGTAAATAATGCAACATTCCTGTTGGCCCTTGATTCTCTACCTTGACCTGCTGACAAGTCAAGCATCTCGAAGTAAACTCATCCACACTTCTTTTCATACCAACCCACCAGAACTGCGCTTTCAATGATTTATACATTTTCTAAATTCCAGGATGAACAACCTACTGGGAATGATGATACGCCCTGAGAAGATCCTCCTGACAAGAAACTGGTACAACCATCTGATTCTGAAAACACAAAACTGAATCTCCATTTAGTTTCCAACCCTCAATGGTCTCCCCACCATTGAGTCTCGACCCCATGGTCACACACTCGGAATCAGATATATGTGCCTCTCTAACTAGGCCAACCAAGTTCGTATTCAAAAAAACTAGAAAGAAGACCACTATATCTCTCTGGTCCTCACATTCCAACCACATATCAGCTATAACTGACATCAAGTGCCACTGGTCTGATGCCAGTTTCCCCACCTGAGCATATGATTTCCTACTTAATGCATCTGCCACCGATTTTCCCTTACCCGGTGTGTACATCAAGTCAAAATCAAACATTTGTAGATATTCCATCCATCTCGTTTTCCTCAAGATCAAATCCTTTTGTGAGAAAATGTGTTTAAAGCTCTTATGATCTGTATATACCATGAATTTCTCACCAAATATATAATGACGCCACACTTTCAAATCATGGAACACTACTGCCAACTCCAAATCATGAGTTGGGTAGTTCTTATCATGAACTCTCAACTATCATGAGACATATGCAACCACATGATTCCCTTGCATGAGAACGCACCCCAACCCTGATCCTGATGCATCACAATACACCATGTATCCTTTTCCTTGTTCTGGAAATACCAAGAATGGTGCTGATGTAAGACGATCCTTTAGCTCTTCGAAACACTACTGGCATTGTTCATTCCACTGGAATGGAACACCCTTTCTTGTCAAAGTTGTCACCGGCGAAGCCAAACATGAAAAATCACGAACAAAATGCCGATAATACCCATCTAGACCAAGAAAAATCCGTATCTGAAACACATTCTTTAGCAGATTCCATGATACAATAGCCTCTATCTTTTCTGGATCCAATGAAACACCCCTTTCCGAAGTCACATGGCCAAGAAAATGAACTTCCCGTATCCAAAAGTCACAATTTGACAATTTGGCATACAACCGATGATCCCTCAAGATCCCTAGCACTGTCTCCAAGTGTCGCTCATGCTCCACACTTGTCTTTTCATACACCAGAATATCATCTACAAACACCACCACAAATGAATCCAGATATCTATGAAATATTATATTCATAAATGCCATTAACACCACTGGCGCATTCGTTAGACCAAATGGAATAACCACATATTCATAATGTCCATATCTACTTCTGAAATCTGTTTTAGAAATATCCTCCTTCCTCACCCGCAATTGATGATATCCTGACCTCAGTTCGATCTTGGAGAACCACTAGGATCCCCTCAACTGGTCGAACAAATCATCAATTCGTGGAAGAAAATATCTATTCTTCATCATAACTTGGTTAAGTCTACGATAACCAACACAGAGCCTCAAAGTTCCATATGCCTTTATCACAAACAACACTGGCACTGCCCACAAAGATGTGCTAGGCCAGATAAACCCTTTGTTTTCTAACTCTTCCAACCGGACTTTCAATTCCCTCAATTCAGCTGGTTCTATCTGATAAGATGGAAGTGATATAGGACTGGTCCCCGAAAGGTGATCAATCGTAAACTCCACTTCTCTTACGGGAGGTAACCCAAATAATTCTGCAGGAAAAACATCCATGAACTGATCCACCACTTCTAGAGGAACACTCTTCTCAACACCCTCTACCAATTCCAATGACAAAACCGCCAACAGATACGATAACGTACCCACTGCTAGCTCCAACAAACCCGTTGCACCATGCCTTTCATGCTTCTCTCCTCTAAATAGATGTCTAACGCCATCGTGTGTCGTAAAAACTACCGTCCGCTCATCGCAGTCGATGTGAGCCTTATACACCACCAGCTAATCCATTCCCAGGATTAAATCATACCCATCGATCTCAAGAATTGAGAAATTTCCCACTATCTCAACCTCACCCACAACGATACAACATTCTCTACACAAGAAGGCTTGACACTCTCTTCTACCCAGAGGAGTTTGAAGTTTCAAAACTGAGGGCATCATTTCTACCCTTAAACCCAGAAAATCAACCACACGAGCAGTAATAAAAGAGTTTGAAGCATCCGTATCAAACAACACTTGCATCAAGGTAGAATTTAAAAGAATAGTACCTCGCACCATGGATGGTCCCTACTGATCATCCACCACAACCTGCTAAGCTCCAAACACATGTTTTCTTGCCACACTCTGCTCTTTATTTCCTTGCTGAGGCGTCATGGTATTTTGAGAATCACCATGACCCACTTTACTCTGCTGACGGGGGATGTGCTGTTGTCCCCGTACTGTCAAAGCATACGACGTCTGTGATCCCTGAGGAGTGTCACGTGCACCCGACCTTGGATAATTCCGACAATATCACTGCATATTCCCCATCTTCTTACAATTATGACTTGCTCGAGGTAGTGTCATACAATCTCACTTGATGTGGCTCATAGAACCACATAGAAAACATCCCAGCTTACTCTGGGGTTCAGAGGAAGATTTACCGATCCTGCCTTCAGATTATTTTACATATTCCCACCCAGGGAATAAGGGTCCCTTCTTCGCTTGAACCCAGCATTAGAGTTCCCACTATTCCCTATGGGTACCACCATGCTTCTTCCACCCAAAGTGCCCAAAAAATTCTGCTCAGCCACCGAGGCTTTATTTAGCATCTCTGTGTAATCATCTATACACAGTACTGCTATCTTTGAATAGATTTCTTGTCTTAACCCTGCTTCAAATATCCTTTCCTTTAGTGACGTGCTACGCGCCACCTCGTGTTCAAAACGCACAAAGTTCATAAACATAGCTGCATACTCCATCACAGACATAATCTCTTGCTTCAAACTGAATAAATTAGTCATACACTGAATTCTGAACTTATGTGGGTATAATGTTTTATTAAATAATTCCTCAAAGCCTTCCCACATCATACCATGGTCTGTCCCCGCTTGGACTACCAACTCCCACCGCTGATGGGAAAGATCTTCCAATATATACATGGCCAACTTCACTTTTAACTCTACCGGTGATCCCAAGAACTTGAAGATCATGTTCATTCTATTCAACCATGCTTCTTCCCTCTCCGGCACTAAATCACCCCTGATGATGGGTGGATTCTACTTTTGAAACTGAACCACATGATCCACATTCCTTGGTTCATCCACTTTGTTTCCACTTTCCACATCTTGGAATGTCTGCACTATGCTTTTCACTAGTTGCTGGTTCACCAGAGGCTCAGGTGCTACCACATTCTCAGCAGCCTCCTCCGGTTGGTCTCTACAACGCCTACTAGATGCCATTTCTATAAACAGAAAACAAACAACCATGAGTCTCACTTCTGTAGACATCACGAAATCCTATTTCAAATCACATTACACAACACTTTTACAACAAGGCTTTCCAGAAGTTCACATTTCCCATGTTTCACAATTTTTAAAATCATATCATTTTCAAAATATCAAATTTATTCGCATTACAGTTTCACACAGAAACCATATTGTATATCATCCCATTGATCATTTTACCCCAATGAAATATGCATCCTAGTGGGAAGTCATTTCTACCATGCATTCCATGCTCATCTAGACCCATGACCATGAGATTTCTAATGCCTATAAGTGACTCCAAAACACTTATGTTACTAACTCCTTGGTAACTTGAATTTAAGCAAAAAGGGTTAGATACGTCCTTTTATGCTATACATTCCATGTTCCGAAAATCCTATGCCTTGCAACCATCCCGAATCAAGGAGTATACCACAACGAATGTCAACACCAAATCTGAGAATCAAATCCAAAGGACCGAACAAACTCATACCACTTGTAACACCCTACCCATACCTCATTGGCTTGAGGAGGATGTGAGGGCTACTTGGCCTTAAGCGACGTTCCCAAGATTCCAATGGCGGGAAATGAATATCGAGGGCTTCAAGATCAAGTTGGGGAACGATTTTCCCTTAAGACAAAACCAACCAAACTATCCACTATCAATCACTATATGATGCATGCACTTTCAAACCCAAACATGTATTCCCAAAATACAAGCATGTTGTTCCACAATGAAACCCCAAGCCAATACAACCAACCATATCAGAGTACAAGAAGAAACAAAACAACAACACTACGAGCCATGATACCACCATAGCTCCACACCAAGCTCCAAGCTCCACCGAGACGTCACAATGCACCACTAAAGGAGGGAGGTGCCTTACCATTTCCCATGTCACAATACACAACATCTTCAAAGGCACCAACATGCCAAAGCAGGGGGTGAGTACTAAAACTCGGTAGGATTTCCCCAAATGACTTCTCTACACACGCCACTAGGATAAAACCATTAGAAAATTTATATAAAATAGTTTATATAAATTAAATCATAAGTGAATCTATTTTCATAATCCAAACATGCCCTTACCAAGCCATCACACCCAAACCAAACATACAAGGGAAAACCAACCAAACATGCCACAAGCCAGCTCATAATTTACATGTTTGTACAACAACTTCCATCTTGAAAAGCAATGCACAACAAACAAACAAAACGGTGGTACTTCTTCCAATCCCGTTCACCCATTCACACCAAAATATTCAAAAAGTTGGGACTTCTACCCAACTCATTCACCCATTCACAAATAGAGGTACTTCCTGACCACTACTCATACGGTGGTTCTTCCGACCACTATCCATCCCCTTTTATAGTGGTACTTCTCGCCACTTCCACACAACACTTCAAACAAACCAAATCCAAGAATATAACCAACCAAGGTCTCAACCACATGCAATCAACCAATTCCATTTCATATCCATCCACTTCAATAAATCACCCATTTTTTGAAAACCATTTTCCATGCCTAACAACATTTCAATAAAACAAACCTTTTTTTGAAAACCATTTCCATCAATCATTTTCACAATCAACCATAGCATCCAATTTTAAAATCTTCATTTTAAAATCCCCATTAATAGCATTTCACCATAAAACACCCTCTTCCCCAAAAATCCCCAAAACATCACCCAAGTGATTTCCAACCAATTTTGCATAACAATTCACAATTAATTTTCAGCATAATAATTAATTGTAACAAGGAACCACTAGTTCTAACCAAGTGGAGTCGAGAGAGAAGCCACCTACCTTTAGGGTTCCCGATAAATCGACCTATAAGCCACCACACCTCAAATCCAGTGAATGTACCATCGAAGCCTCTCTAGATACCATTTCCCTAACATCCACAAGCCTTAATATTAACATCCAAGGCAACCACAACCCTAGATATACACACAACAAGTGTATATCTAGAAAACCATGAAAGAGATGGATGTAGATCTAGAGGAAAACATAAGATAAACAAGAGGAGCGACTTACCCGGGAGAAACCACCTTCTTACCACCTTGAAACCCCTTTGAAACGCCTCTAAATTGAGTGGGAGAGCACCCTTAACCCCTGAGAACCCAAAATACTTAGTGAGGCTCGAGTGGGAAGAAGATTGGAGTGAAAGAGGTTAAACCTGAGGGAGCCCAGAACTTATAACCCTATTTTTAAGTGGCCACAAGGTTAGCCCGCACGGTTTGGAAAACAGTGCGCTAACCATGCGCACGCTACTACCTCGGGAGAAAGTGGCCACATGGTTTCCTCACACGGTTTGGAAAACCGTGCATAGGTCGTGCGAAGCCTACTGTCTCCCCTTCACGGTTTCTTGGGGAATCCGTATGGTTTCCACTAACCGTGCTCAAACTGTGCACCCCTTTAAAAGCCTCCAAACTCATCCAAAACCAATCCAAACTCTCTCAACCTCTTCCCAACTCTTCCCATGAACTTTAAACACATAAAAATTCATTAACAAAAGAAACATACCTCAAACTGGGGGTTCTACATGACCAAACACTAAAAAACCATAAAAACCCAAAAACCCAAAAAACCTAAAAATTCCTAAAAACCCTAAAAAATCCTAAAAAACCATAAAAATCCCAAAAAAATCATTAAACCCCTAAAAAATCGAATAAACCAAAAATATCAGAAAACAAACATAAAATACCCAAAAAAACCTCAAAAACCCACAAAAAATCCTAAAAACCTAAAAACCACTAGAAACGCTAAAAACCCTAAAAAGACTAAAAATTCTGGACAAAACAATAAAAAACCCTATGAAACCATTGAAAACCATAAAACCCCCTAGAAAACCCTAAAACCTCAAAATAAACCCTAAAACACCCTAAAGATCCCTAATAAACCCTAAAAAACCTAAAGAACCACTAATGTCACTAACAATTCTACATAAACCCTATCAATTGCTACAAAAACTGAAAAAATGCTTCAAACCCCACAAAACGCAACAAACCCCCAAAAAATGCCAAAATAACCCTAACAAAGCTTAAAAAATCCAAACACTCCCATAAAACCCAAAAAAATGCATAATACCCCAAACTACTCAAACAAACCATAACAAACCCTAAAAACCCTAACAAAACCTAACAAACCCTAACAACCACTAATAACCCCTATGAACCACCAATAAAACCTAATAACCTATAAACCCATTATTAAACCCAAAAAACCCTAATAAACCCTAATAAATCGTAATAACATGTAGTTAACCCTAAAAAATTCTATTATACCCTAATAAATGCTAAAAAATCCCTAAAAGCCCTAATATACATTAAAAAACACTATTAAACCATAATAAACCCAAATTATCACTAAAACCCTAACAAACCTGACAAAACGCTATAAAAATATCCAAATAATAGCCAACAAAACCCTACAACCCACTAAAAAACCCTAAAAAACCCCAATAACTCCAAAATAAATCTTAGAAAACCCTAACAACCCCGAATAAAATGTAACAAAACATAACAACACCAAATAAATCGTAACAAACTTAAACAAACCCCTAATAAACCCCAATAAACCCTAACAAATCATAATAAACCCTAATAAATCGTAATAAACCCAAATACACATTACTATACCCTAATAAATAAAATAAACCCTAATAAACCCTAACAAATCCTAAATAACCCTAAAAAGGTTGATAAACCCTAGAAAAAGCTATTAATACCTACACAAGCCCAATAAAACCCTAATATACAATAAAAAACGCTAAAAACTGTAACAAATCCTAAAGAACACTAATAAACCCTAAAGAACCCTAATAAACCCTAAAGAACCATATTAAACTCTAAAGAACATTAAAAACCCTAAAGAACCTAGAAAAATGCCAAAACACATTATATAAAACCTAAAAACTGCTACAATACCCAAACAAACCCTAAAACACACTAAGAACCCAAACAACCCCTATCAATCCCAAAAAACAAATATACCCATAAAACCCCCCCCAAAACCATTAAAAAGCCATTAGATATCATAAAAAACCATAAACACCTGTTAACAACCCTTAAAAACCCTAAAAAACACTACCAACAATAAACCACTATTGAAACCCTAAAAAGGCTTCAAATAGATACATAAACACTAAAAACATTACAGAAACCCTAAAAAAATGCAACAAAATCCCTAAAAACACAACATAAACCAAAAAACACAACCTAACCCCAAAAAATTCTACATAAACCCTAAAATCACTACATAAACCTTAGAATCCTAACATAAACCCTAAAAACAAAACACAAACCCTAAAAAATGAAACATAAACATTAAAAACACCACATAAAACCTAAAAACATAATATAAACCCAAAAAACACAACACAAACCCTAAAAATGTTACATAAACACTTAAAAATAAAACATAAATGCTACATCACCCCTAAAAATGCTACATAAACCCAGAAAACGCAACATAAACCCTAAAAAATGCTACATAAAACCTAAACTCTAAACATGCTACATAAACACTAAAAGCATTACATAAACCCTAAAAATGATACATAAAACCTTAAACCACTAATTAAACCCTAAAAATGCTACATAAACACTAAAAATGCTACACAAACTCTAACAACACTACACACACCCTAAAAAATGCTACAAAAACCCTAAAGATGCTTCAAAACCCTCAAAAATATTAAACCCTTATATACCATAATATAAAAAATTAAACCCTAATAAACCCCTAATAAACTCTAATAATCCCTAAAAACACCTCATAATCCCTAAAACCCCTAAGAAACTATACTCAACCCTAATAAAACCCCAAAAATACCTAATAAACCCTAATAATTGATAATAAAACCTAGTAAACCTAAGAAACACGTTAAGAAAACCTAAACAACCCTAACCAACCCAAATAGACACTAATAAACACTAATAAACCCTATTAAACACCAAAAACCCTAAAAAGCCCTAATAAACCCTAAATAAAGCCAAATAAACCCTACTCAACTCTAATAAACCTTAATACACCATAATAACCCCTAATAAAAGCCTACAAAACCCTAATAAAAAAGGCTAGTATACCTTAAAAAATCCTGAGAAACCCTGATAAACTCTAATATAACCTAATAAACCCTAAAAATGTTAAAAATAATAAAAAAAATGATCATAAACAATAAAAACGCTCTATATTACCTAAAAAGACCTAAAAACACCAATATAACCTAATAATGACAAAAATGCCAATATACCTTAAAAATCCCTAGAAACCCTAACAAACCATAATAAACTCTAATATAACCTAGGAAAACCTAAAAATGCTCACAAACAAAAACAAAATGCTCACAAACAATAAAAACATTCTATATTATCTAAAAAGACCTAACAAACAATAATATAACCTAATAAAACAAAAAAACTATTAAACCCCTAACAAACCCTAATAATCCTTAAAATTCCTAATAAACCCTAATAAAAACTAATAAACCCTAATACAACCATAATAAAACCCTAAAAATACCTTCTAAACCATAATACACCTTGACACACCATAATAAAACCCAACTAAACCCCAATAAACATGAAAAAATGAAAACAAACCATTAAAAATCCCTAGAAAACCTAATAAACCTTAATAAATTCTAATAAAACCTAATAAACCATAAAAAATACTCAAAATCACTAAAAACATGGTAATAAAACATAAAAATACCTAGTAACCGCTCATATATATTAACAAAAACTAAAAAAACACTCATATACCCTAATAAAAACAGTAACAAACCCATGTAAACCCTAAAAATCCCTAACAAACCTTAATAAACCATACTCAACCATAATAAACTGTAATAAAACCCAAAGGATACCTACTAAACTGTAATAAAACCCTAAAAATACCTAGTCAACCCTAATAAACCATAACACATCATAATAAACCATAAAAACCCCACTAAACCCTAAAAAATGCAAATATACCATTAAAAGGCCCTAAAACACCTAATAAATGCTAATAAAACCTAAGAAAGATTAAAAGTGCTAATAAATCCTAATAAACACTACTAAACCCTAAAAACCCCTAATATAACATCTCAATAATTAATAAACCATAATGAACCACAATAAACCCTAATAAATCCTTAACATACCCAAATATACCATAATATACCATAATATACCCTAATAAACCCAACTAAATCCTAATAAAACCCTAAAAACACCTAATAAACCCTAATAAAACTTTACACACCATAATAAACCCTAATAAAATCCTAATAACCCCCACCAAATCCTTGAAAATGCTAATATACCATTAAAAACCCTAAAACCCTAACAAACCATAATAAATGTTAATATCACCTAAAAATCCTAAAAAATGCTAGTAATCCCTAAAAATAAATATAATAATAGTAATAGTAATAACACATGTACATGGTTTAAATAATAAATAATAACACATGTTCTTTTGTATATGCCTGCGCATTTTCATGTGAATGATAATAAATAATAAATAATAAATAATAACGCATTGAATTGCATGTGTATGTGCATGTGCATTTGAATGATAATAAATGATAAATAATAACGCACATACAAGTGCATGTGCATGTGCATGTGCTTGTGCATGGTAATAAACAATAAATAATAACCAAGTCCACATGAATGTGCATTTGAATGTGAATGATAATAAATAATAAATAATAACACATTTGATAATAGAATAATGCACGTGCATTGTGTGTGCACACTACTACAGAAACGGAATTTATCAACGCTAGAAAAGTGCATTAACAGCACTAAAGAAGCGTTGTTAATCAATGTGAGGATATAGGGGAGTCCCTTTTATCAACGCTTAGAAAAGCACTGATAGAGGCCCCTTTTATCAGCGCTAAAAAAGGCTGATAAAAGACCCCTTTATCAGTGCTTTTTTTACGTTGATAAAAGTCAAAAATATATATAAAAAATATTTATATAATGCAGGGGGGAGCTTTTAAAAGCACTTGACCACACCACCCACCCCCACTTTATCCACACTCAGCGGACCCCCCCTCAATCTCTCATGTGCGCTGCCCTTCCCGCGCATCCCCCACATGCACGCACCTCCTTGCTTCCACCCAAACTCGAACCCGGGACCTCCCCCCTTGCGTGCCTGCACCTTTACCACTAATCCATTTCGTTTTTTCTCTATTTAATGATATATCTATTTATTTATATATATAGTTAGATTTATTCATATATTATTATAGATTCATATTAATATTAATTTATTTAGTTATATTAATACATATATATTTATTCATATATTAGTATATATTTATTCATTCTTATATTAGTATATATTAATATTAATATGTTTTTATCTGTATATTTATTTTTATATTAATATATATTTATAAGATTGGTTTTAAATACATTTATAAAATATTTTTTTATGTGTTTATAAATAAATACATACATATATACAACACACACACACACACACACAGACACATATATATTTATGAATAAATACATATATATGTGTATTTGAAAAGACATAGAATGTAAAAAACCACCATAACTTCGAATCTAGAAGCCCGTTTCAACTCCACAACTAGTCCAATCCAAGAAAATAAAACAATCTTTGATATGATTTGTGGTACAAACCTAAAGGACATTCAGATCAGATGTTATTCTTGTTTGAATTTTAAAAAATCTGGGTATCCTGATAAAAGCCACTAAAAACGCTACATAAACCCTATCAATTTCTATAAAAACCAGAAAAATGCTTCAAAACCCACAAAATGCAAAAAAAAACCCCAAAACGCTAAAATAACCCTAACAAAGCATAAAAAATCCAAACACACCCATAAAACCCAAAAAACGTATAAAACCCCAAACAACTCAAACAAACGGTAACAATCCATAAAAACCCTATCAAAACTTAACAAACCCTAACAACCACTAATAACCCCTAAGAACCACTAATAAACCCTAATAACCCCTAAAACCCACTACTAAACCCTAAAAACCCTAATAAACACTAATAAATCGTAATAACCTATAATAAACCCTAACAAAATCTATTAGACCCTAATAAACGTTACAAAAGCCCTGAAACCCCTAATATACAATAAAAACACTATTAAACCATAATAAACCTTAATAATCACTGAAACCCCTAACAAACCAGACAAAATGCTACGAAAACCTCAAAATAATAGCCTACAAAACCCTACAACCCACTAACAAACCCTAAAAACCCTAATAACCCCAAAATAAATCGTAACAAACCCTAACAACTCCAAATAAATCAAAAAAAATCCTAACAATGCCAAATAAATCGTAACAAACAAAAACAAACCATAAAAAACCCCTAATAAACCGCAATAAACCCTAACAAAGTATAATAAACCCTAATAAGTCGAAATAAACCCAAATACACGTTACTAAACCCTAATAAACCCTAATAAATATTAAAAACCCTAAAAAGATTGATAAACACTAGAAAAATAAATTAATGCCTACAAAAGCCCAATAAAACCCTAATATACAATAAAAACTCTAATAAACTGTAAAAAATCTTAAAGAATAGTAATAAACCCTAAAGAACCCTAATAAACCCTAAAGAACCATATTTAACTCTAAATAACACTAAAAAACCCTAAAGAACCCAAAAAATGCTAAAAAACATTATATAAACCCTAAAAACTGCTACAATACCCAAAAAAACCCTAAAACACACTAAAAAACCCTAACAACCCCAATCAATCCCAAAAAAACAAATAAACCCATAACCCCCCCCCCCCAAACAGTAAAAAAGCCATCAGATACGATAGAAAACCATAAACACCCGTTAACAACCCTTAAAAACGTTAAAAAACAATACAAACAAAAAACAGCCATTAAAACCCTAAGAAAGGATTCAAATAGATACATAAACCCTGAAAACGTTACATAAACACTAAAAAATGCAATAAAAACCCTAAAAATGAAACATAAACAAAAAACGCAACAAAAACCCAAAAATGCTACATATACCCAAAAAGCACTACATAAACCCTAGAACTATAACATAAACCCTAAAAACATAACATAAACCCTAAAAAACGCAACATAAACATTAAAAAATGCTAAATAAAACCTAAAAACACAATATAAACCCTAAAACACTCCATGAACCCTAAAAACATTACATAAACAATAAAAAATGCAACATAAATGTTACATCACCCCAAAAACGCTACATAAACCTAGAAAACCCAACATAAACCCAAAAAATACTACATAAAACCTAAAATCTAAACATGTTACACAAACCTTAAAAACCTTACATAAACCCTAAAAATGATACCTAAAATCTAAAACCTCTTACTAAACCCTAAAAATGCTACATAAAAAAAATGCTACATAAACTCTAACAACACTACACAAACCCTAAAAAATTCTGCAAAAACCCTAAAGACTCTTTAAAACCCTCAAAAATATTAAACATTAATATACCATAATATAAAAAATTAAACTCTAATAAACTCTAATAATCCCTAAAAACACTTTATAATCCCTAAAATACTATGAAACTCTACTCAACCCTAAAAAAACCACCAAAATACCTAATAAACCCTAATAAATGATAATAAAATCTAATAAACTCTAAAAACACGTTACGAAAACCTAAAAAAGCCTAAAAAAGCCTAATAGACACTAATAAACACTAATAAACCCTAATAAACCCTAAAGAAACCCTAAAAAGCCCTAATAAACCATAAATAAAGCCACATAAACCCTACTCAACCCTTGCAAAACTTAACACACCATAATAACCCCTAATAAAAACCTACAAAACCCTAATAAAGAAAAAAAATGCTAGTATACCATAAAAAATACCTAGAAACCTAGATAATCTCTAATATAAACTAATAAACCCTAAAAACGCTCGCAAACAATAACAAAATGATCAAAAACAATAAAAACGTGCTATAATACCTAAAAAGACCTAAAACACAAATGTAACCTAATAAAGAAAAAACTCTAATATAACATAAAAATACCTAGAAACCCTAATAAACCATAATAAACTATAATATAACCAAAGAAACCCTAAAATTCTCACAAACAAAAATAAAACGCTCACAAATAATAAAAACACGCAATATTATCTAAAAAGACCTAACAAACACTAATATAACCTAATAAAATAAACAAACTAATAAACCCCTAACAAACCCTAATAAACCCTAAAACTCCCTAATAAACCCTAATAAAAATGAATAAACCCTAATAAAACCCTAAAAATAACCTAAAAATACATTCTCAACCCTAATAAACCTTTACACACCATAAAAAAACCTAATAAAACCCAATTGATCCCCAAGAAACAAAAAAATGCAAACAAAACATTAAGATGCCCTAGAAACCCTAATAAACCATAATAAATTCAAATAAAAGCTAATAAACCCTTAAAAATGCTCACAAACACTAAAAACAAGCTAATAAAACATAAAATATCCTAACAACCCCTCATATATTTTAACAACAATAGAAAATCACTCATATACCATAATAAAAATACTAAAAAACCCTTGTAGACCTTAAAAATCCCTAATAAACCCTAATAAACCGTACTCAACCCTAATAAAACCATAAATATACCGACTCAACCCTAATAAAACCCTAAAAATGCCTACTCAATCCTAATAAACCTTAACACACCATAATAAACCATAGTAAACACCACTAAACCCTTAAAAATGAAAATATACCATTAAAAAGCCCAAAAAACCCTAATAAATGCTAATAAAACCTAACAAAGCTTAAAAGCGCTAATAAACCCGAATAAACACTACTAAACACTAAAAACCCCTAATATACCCTCTTACAAATTAATAAACCATAATAATCCATAATAATCCCTAATAAATCCTAAGCAAACCCAAATAAACCATAATATACCATAATATACCCTAATAAAGCCAACTCAATCCTAATAAAATGATAAAAATACCTAATAAACCCTAATAAACCTTGACACACCATAATAAACCCTAATAAAATCCTAATAACCCCCACTAAACCCTAAAAACGCTAATATACCATTAATAATCCCTAAAACCCTAACAAACCATAATAACTGTTAATAACATCTAAAAATCCTAAAAAATTATAGTAAACCCAAAAAATACCTCTAATAGTAGTAGTAGTAGTAATAACGCACGTGCATGTGCATATGCATGTGCATGGTTTAAATAATAAATCATGACACACACACATCTTCAAATGCATGCACATTTTCATTTGAATGATAATAAATAGTAAATTATAAATAATAATGCATGTGAATTTCATGTGTATGTGCATGTGCATGTGAATGATAATAAATAATAAATAATAATGCACATCCAAGTGCATGGGCATGTGCATGTGCATGTTCATGGTAATAAACAATAAATAATAAAAAAGTCCACATGAATGTGCATTTGCATGTGAATGATTATAAATAATAAATAATAACACGTGTGATAATAGAATAACGCAAGTGCATTGTGTGTTCACATGCATGAGAATAAATAATAATAACACATGTGATAATAGAATAACACAAGTGCATTTAATTTTCATGTGCATGGTAATAAATAATATATAATAATGTATGTGTATGTGCATTTACATGTAATGATAATTATAATGATGCATGCATGTGTATGGTAATAAATAAAAATTAACAACGCACGTGCAAGTGCATTTGTATTTGATGATACAAACAATAATAATAATAATAATAATAATAATAATAATAAAATAATGCAAGGGCATTGCATGTGCACATGCATAGTAGTAAATAATAAATAAATAATAGTAAATAAGAACGCACATACATGTGCATGTTCATTTACATTTGATAATAATATTAATAATACTAATTGTAATAAAAATAATAATAACGCATGCACGTGCATGGTAATAAATAATAAATAACAACACACATGCATGTGGATTTTCATGTGATAATGATAATAATAATGATTTTGAAAATAATAATAATAATAATAAAATCTATGATAATAATAATAATAATAATAATAATAAAAGAATAATACAAGTGCATTGCATATGCATGTGCATGGTAATAAATAATAAATAATAATGCACGTGCATCTGCATTTACATGTGATGATAATAATAATAACAACAGTAGTAGTAGTAGTGATAATATTAGTAGTACAAATCCATGGGATAATAGAATATTGCATGTGCATTACGTGTGCACGTGCATGGTGATAAATAATAACGCGCGTGCATTGCATTTTCATGTGATGATGATGACGATGATAATAATAATAATAATAATACTATTATTATTAATAACAACGCATGTGATAATTGAATAACGCACTTGCATTGAATGTGCGTGTTTAGGTATTTGTATGTGCATTTGCATATTCATTTGCATTTGATGATAATAAAAATAACAACAAAAACAAAAACAACTAAAATAATAATAATAACAATAAGAATAACAACGTATGTGATAATAAAATAATGTGTGTGCAATGCATGTGCACGTGCATGACAATAAAAAATAAATAATAATGCACGTGCATGTGCATGTGCATGTGCATGAGATGATGATGATAATAATAATAATAATAATAACGCATGTGATAATATAATAATGCAAGTGCATTTCATGTGCAGTGCATGATAATAAATAATAACTTATAGCACACGTGATGATGATAATAACAATAATAGTAATATTAATTATAATAGTGCAAGTGATAATAGAATAACGCACATGTACTGAATGTGCGCATGTATGGAAATAAATAATAGCCCACGTGCATTTACGTTTGCATTTTATGATAATAACAATAATAACAATAATAGTAATAATAACAATAACAATAAAAATGCATGTGATAATAGAATAATGTAGGTGCATTACGTGTGCGCGTGCATGGTAATAAATAATGACGAACATTCATGTGCATTTTCATGTGATGATAATAATAACAATAATAGCAATACTAATAATAATAATAACAACAACAACAACAACATATGCACGTGCATGGAAATAAATAATATATAATAAATAATAATAATAATGCATGTGCATCTGCATCTGCATTTTCATGTGACGATAATAATAATTATTGTTATTATTATTATAGTAAAAACAATAATGATAATTATAATAATGATAAAAATGATAATGATAATAATAACGTGTGTGATAATAGAATAACACATGTCCTAACAAACCCTAACAAAACCTATCAAACCCTAACAACCACTAATTACCCCTAAGAACCACTAATAAACCCAAATAACACCTGAAACCCACTATTAAACCCTAAAACCCTAATAAACACTAATAAATCATAATAACCTGTAATAAATCCTAAAAAAACTATTAGACTCTTATAAATGCAACAAAAGCCCTAAAACCCCAAATATATAATAAAAACACTATTGAACAATAATAAATCCTAATAATCACTAAAAACCCTAACAAACCCGACAAAACACTACAAAACCCACCAAATAATAGCCTACAAAACCCTAAAACCCGCTAATAAACCCTAAAAAAACCTCATAACCCCATAATAAATCTTAACAAACCGTAACAATCCCAAATAAATCGTAACAAATCATAACAGTGCCAAATAAATCGTAACAAACTAAAACAAACCATAACAAACAACAAATAAACCACAATAAACCCTAACAAATCATAATAAACCCTAACAAATAGTAATCAACCCAAATACACGTTAATAAACCCTAATAAATAAAATAAACCCTAAGAAACCATAAAAAATCCTAAATAACCCTAAAAAAGCATGATAAACCCTAGTAAAGCTATTAATGCCTAAATAACCCCAATAAAACCCTAATATACAATAAAAAATTCTAATAAACTGTAAAAAATCCAAAAGAACACTAATAAACCCTAAAGAACGCTAATAAACCCTAAAGAACCATAATAAACTCTAAAGAACACAAAAAACCCCTAAAGAACACAAAAAACGAAAAAACACATTACATAAATCCTAAAAACCACTACAATACACAAACAAACCCTAAAACACACTAAAAAACCCTAACAACCCCTATGAATCCAGAAAAAACAAATAAACCCTTAAAACCCTCCAAAAAACCATTGAAAACCGATCAAATACCATAAAAAATATAAACACCCGTTAAAACCCCTTAAAACACTAATAAGAACTACAAACCATAAACAACCATTAAAACCCTAAAAAGGCAAAAAATAGATACATAAACCCAGAAAATGTTACATAAACCCTAAAAATGCAACATAAAACCTAAAAACGCTACATAAACCCAAAAAATGCAACATAATCCAAAAAACGCTACATAAACCCAAAAGGCACTACATACACCCTAGAACCGTAACATAAACCCTAAAAAACAACATAAACATTAAAAAATGGTACAAATTACCTAAAAACACAACATAACCCCTAAAAACACTACATGAACCCTAAAAACGTCACATAAACCCTAAAAAATGCAACATAAATGCTACATCACACCTAAAAATGCTACATAAACCCAGAAAATGAAACATAGGCCCTAAAAATGATACATAAAACATAAAACCTAAACACGCTACAAAAATCCTAAAAATATACATAAACCCTAAAAAATGCTACATAAAACCTAAAACCGCTAACTAAACCCTGAAAGCGCTACATAAACACTAAAAATGAAACATAAACTCAAATAATGCTACACATACACTAAAAAATGCTACACAAACCCTAAAGATGCTTCAAAACCATCAAAAATATTAAACCCAAATATGCCATAATATTAAAAATTAAACCCTAAAATACCACCAATAAACTCTAATAATCCCTAAAAATGCCTTATAATCCCTAAAAACCCTAAGAGACTTTACTCAACCATAATAAAACCCCAAAAATACCTAATAATCACTAATAAATGATAATAAAAACTAATAAACCCTAAAAACACGTTAAGAAAACCTAAACAACCCTAACCAACCCTGATAGACACTAATAAACACTAATAAACCATATTAAACCCCCAAAACCCAAAATATTCCTAATAAACCACAAATAAATCCAAATAAACTCTACTCAACCGTAACAAACCATAACACACCATAATGACCCCTAATAAAACCTTACAAAACCCTAATTATGAAAACAAATGCTAGTATACCATAAAAATCCCTAGAAATCCTAATAAACTCTAATATAACCTAATAAACCCTAAAAATGCACACAAACAATAAAAAAATTATAACAAACAATAAAAACACGCTATATTACCTAAAAAGACCTAAAAGACTAATATAACCTAATAAAGGAAAAAAATGCTAGTATACCATAAAAATTCCTAGAAACCCTAATAAACCATAATAAAATTTAATATAACCTAAGAAACCCTAAAAAAGCTCACAAACAAAAACAAAATACTCCCAAACAATAAAAAATGCTATATTCTATAAAAATACATAACAAACACTAATATAACCTTTTAAAACAAAAAAAACTAATAAACCCCTAACAAACCCTAATAAACCCTAAAGATCCCTAATAAACCCTAATAAAAACTAATAAACCCTAATAAAACCATAATAAAACCCTAAAAATACCTTCTCAGCCCTAATGAACATTGACACACCATAATAAAACCTAGTAAAACCCAAAATTACCCCAATAAACAAAAAAACTCAAACAAACCATTAAAAAGCCCTAGAAACCCTTATAAACCATAAAAATTTCTAATAAAACCTAATAAACCATAAACAGATGCTCAAAAACACTGAAAACATGCTAATAAAACCTAAAACGTCTTAATAACCGCACATATATATTAAAAAAAACTAAAAAACAATCATACACCCTAATAAAAACATTAACAAATCCTAGTAAAGCCTAAAAATCCCTAACAACCCCTAATAAACACTAGTCAACCCTAATAAACCCTAAAGAGACCTACTCAACCCAAATAAAACCCCAAATATACCTACTCGCCCTAATAAACCTTAACACACTATAATAAACCATAATAAACACCACTAAACCCTAAAAACGGAAATATACCATTAAAAAGCCATAATACCCCTAATAAATGCTTATAAAACCTAACGAAGAATAAAAGCACAAATAAACCCTAATAAACACTACTAAACCCTAAAAACCCTAATATACCCTCTTAAAAATTAATAATCCATAATGAATAATAATAAACCCTAATAAACCCTAAACATACCCAAATATACCATAATATACCATAATATACCCTAATAAACCCAACTCAATCCTAATAAAACCGAAAAATACCTAATAAACCTTAACACACCATGAAAAACCCTAATAAAATCCTAATAACCCCCACCAAACCCTAAAAACGTTAATATACCATTAAAAATCCTAAAACCCTAACAAACCAAAATAAATGTTAATAACACCTAAAAATTCTAAAAAATGCTAATAAACCCTAAAAATACCTCAAATAATAATAATAGAAATAATGCACGTGCATGTGAATATGCATGTGAATGGTTTAAATAATAAATCATAATGCACGTGCATATGCATATGCCTAAGAAATTGCATGTGAAAGATAATAAATAATATATTATAAATAATAACTCATGTGAATTACATGTGTATGTGCATGTGCATGTGAATGATAATAAAAATAATAATAACGCACATCGAAGTGCATGTCCATGTGCATGTGCATGTGGATGGTAATAAACAATAAATAATAACAATATCCACATGAATGTGCATTTTCATGTGAATGATAATAAATAATAATTAATAACAGATGTGATAATAGAATAATGCACATGCATTGCGTGTGCACATGCATGAGAATAAATAATAATAACACATGTTATAATACAATAACGCAAGTGCATTTCATTTTCATGTGCATGATAATAAATAATATATAATAATGCACATGCATGTGCATTTACATGTAATGATAATGATAATGATGCATGCACATGCATGGTAATAAATAATAAATAACAATGCACATGCATTGCATTTGTATTTGATTATACAAACAAAAATAATAATAAAAAGAATAATAATAATAGAATAATGGAAGTGCATTTCATGTGCACGTGCATAGTAGTAAATAATAAATAAATAATAATCAATAAGAATGCCCATGAATGTGCATGTGCATTTACATTTGATGATAATATTAATAATACTAATTGTAATAATAATAATAACAAAAACGCATGCACCTGTATGGTAATAAATAATAAATAACAATGCACATGCATGTACATTTTCATGTGATAGTGATAATAATAATGATAATGATGACGATAATAATAATAATAATAATAATTGTGACAATAATATTAATAATAATAAAAGAATAATTCAAGGGCATTTCCTATGCATGTGCATGGTAATAAATAATAAATAATAACGCATGTGCATCTACATTTGCATGTGATGATAGTAATAATAACAACTGTAGTAATAATAGTAGTAGTACCAATGCATGTGATAATAGAATATTGCTTGTGCATTATGTGTGCACGTGCATGGTAATAAATAATAACACCCATGCATTGCATTTCAATGCGATAATGATGATAATAATAATAATAATAATAATAATAACAACAACAATAACAACAATGCATGTGATAATAGAATAACGCACGTGCATTGATTGTGCGTGTATGTGCATTCGCATGTGACGATAATAACAACAACAACAACAACCACAACAACAACCACAATAATAATAATAACAATAATAATAACAACGCATGTGATAATAAAATAACGTGTGTGTATTGCATGTGCATGTGCATGGTAATAAAAATATAATAATACCGCACGTTCATGTTCATGTGCATGTGGATGAGATGATGATGATAATAATAATAATAATAATAGTAATAATAAGTTATAGTTGTTTGAAAACACAACATACATGACAAAAATTCTAGAAATGGGGTCTCAAAAAACCTAACAAATCACAGAGGCATTGAAAATGGAATAACTTCTTCTTCAAGTGTCCATTTACTCTCTGTGAATAGTCAAATAGAATCTCATGGAACAAACTACGATAAAAATAGGTTCCAAAGGCCGAACAGACACAGAGATCCGAAGTTATGACCATTTTAAGAATAATTTGACAGGGATCCGTACACGGAAATGGAGTTTTGGAGGCATTATAATGGGTTTATAGGATTTTAGGGTACTAAAAATTACTTGAATTTTGTTCAAGTCACCTTCTTCATAGATCTCTTTGCTACTTTCGATTTGACATGTGTTAGAGCTCAAACGGACAACCGGAGCGAAAGCTTTGGCCGTTTGAAGTTAGAAATTTTTTTTGGAGAGCTATAACTAATATATATTATATTTATTTGATCTCATCATAGTATCTACTAAACTTGGACCTCACTCATCTCACGAGCTTCGATTTGATTGGTCACTGCACTCAAACGGACACCCGAATGAGAAGTTATGCTTATTTTAGTGAGTTGCGGGTTTCATAGGTTTTTAGGCGCTAGGAGAGTTGCTCAATTTAAAACGACAATAACTTCTGCTACGTGTGTTAATTTTGGTTCTACCACATATCAAAATGAATATTGTGAAATGATACACACTCTAGTAACCACTGGAACCCTTTCTGACATTCTTCAACCCCCAAAAAGACCCAAAATCCCTTTGGATGGTCAAAAGATTGGCTTCTGAAATCCGTTATGCAATAACTTCTTCTATGGGTGTCCATTTTGCCTCTACCACATATCAAATCGAATCTTTCGACTAGACCTACACTCCTATAACCACTGAAGCACCTTCTCACATTTTGAAGGCCCAAAAAAACACTTAAACCCTCCAAAAGACTATAACTCCTACTCAGGGAGTTTGTTTTGCCTCTACCATATATCAAATCGAATCTTTCCACTAGATCTACACATCTGTAACCAATAAGAACACCTTATCACATTCTTAAAGTCCCAAAAGGTCCTTATGTCCTCCAAATGACCATAACTTCAATTCTGGGTGTCTGTTTCACCTCTACCACATATCCAATTGAAGCTTACGACTAGCTCTACACATCTATGACAACCATGAACTACTAAATAACCCTAACAAACCATGAATAACCCCATAAACACTATAAACTATTAAAAACCACGAAAAAACCCTAAAAAAACCCTAAAAAATCATAACAAACACTAACAAACTCTAACAAACCCTAACAATCCCCAAAAAACCTTAAAAATTAACAAACCCTAAAAAACCCTAAAAAACCCTAACAAACCCTAAAAACCCTAAAAAAACCCTAACAAACCCCAAAAATCCCTAACAAATCCCAATAAGAACTAAGAAACCCCAATAAACCCAAAAAAAACCCAAAAAAACCGAAAAAACCCTAAAAATCCCCTAAGAAACCATAAGAAACCCTAACAAAACCCTAAGAAAACCCTAAGAAAACCTAAGAAACGCCAACACACCCTTAGAAACCATAACACACCCTTAGAAATCCTAAAACATCTTTAGAAACCCTATTACACCCTTAGAAACCCCAACACACCCATAGAAAACCTAACACAACCTTAGAAACCCTTATAAACCAAAGCACACCCTTAGAAACACAAAACCGCCCATAAAAACCCTAACCCACCCCTAGAAACCCTAACACACCCTTAGAAACTCTAACAAATACTTAGATACCCTAAATCACTCTAATAAGCACTAATAAATCCTAACAAACCATACCAACCAATAATAAACCATAATAAACCCTAATAAACCCTAAAGCCCACTACTAAACCCTAATAAACACTAATAAATCGTAATAAACCATAAAAACCCTTTTAGATGCCAATAAAAGCTAAAAAATACATAAAAACCCAAATATATAACTAAAAAGCTATTAAACCATTCAAAATGCTAATATTTATAAAAAAAATCCCTAACAAACTCGGCAAAACCTGACAAAACCCTAAAAAACCCTTAAAACCCAAAAACCCCTAAAAATCCCTAAAAACCCTAAAAAATCCTAAAAACCCTAAAAATCCCTAAAAAACCCAAAACCCATAAAAACACAAAAAAAACCAAAAAACTATAAAACTAAACAAAAAACCCTAAAAACCTCAAAAAACCTCAAAAACCCCTAAAAACCCTAAAAACAACAAAAAATGCTAAAAACCGAAAAAGACTAAAAATACCTAACAAAACCCTATCCAACCCTATGAAACCCTTAAAACCCCTAAAAACCCCCTATAAAACCCTAAAAATGTCAGAAGAAACCCTAATACAACATAAAGAACCCTAAAGAACCCTAAAACACTAAAAAACCATTAAAGCCACTAACAATGCTACAAAAACCCTAACAATTGCTAAAAAACCAAAAAATGCTTCAAAACGCATAAAACTCAACAAAACCCCCCAAAACACTAAAATAACCCTAACAAACAATAAAAAATCCAAACACACCCATAAAAACCAAAAAATACGCATAAAACCCCAAACAACTCAAACAAACTGTAACAAACCCTAAAAACACTTACAAGACCTAACAACCACTAACAACCACTAATAACCCATATGAAACACTAATAAACCATAATAACCCCTAAAACCCACTATTAAACCCTAAATACCCTAATTAGCACTAATACATCCTAATAACCTGTATTAAACCCTAACAGACTCTATTAGACCCTAACAAATGCTAAAAAACCCCTAAAACCCCTAATATACAATAAAAACACTATTAAACCATAATAAACACTAATAATCACTAATAACCCTAACAAACCCGACAAAATGCTACAAAAACCTCCAAATAATAGCCGACAAAACCTTACAACCCACTAATAAACACTATCAAACACTAATAACCCCGAAATAAATCGTAACAAACCCTAACAACCCCAAATAAATCGTAAGAAATCCTAACAACGCCAAATAAATCGTAACAAATAGAAACAAACCATAACAAACCCCTAATAATCCATAATAATCCCTAACAAATCATAATAAAACATAATAAATCGTAATAAACCCAAATCACGTTACTAAACGCAAATAAATAAAATAAACCATAATAAATCCTAAATAACCCTAAAAAAAGGTTGATAAAACCATGAAAAAACTATTAATGCCTACAAAACACAAATAAAACACTAATATACAATAAAAAATGTTAATAAACTATAAAAAATCCTAAAGAACACTAATAAATCCTAAAGAACCCTAATAAACCCTAAAGAACCATATTAAACTCTAAAGAACACTACAAACACTAAAGAACCCAAAAAAATGCTAAACCACATTATATAAACCCTAAAAACTACTACAATACCCAAAAAAACCCTAAAACACACTAAAAACCCCTAACAACCCCTATCAATCCCTAAAAAACAAATAAACCCATAAACCCCCCAAAAAACATTAATAAGCCATCAGATACCATAAAAACCCATAAACACCCATTGACAACCCTTAAAACCCCAAAAAAAATTACAAACCATAATCAACCATTAAAATCCTAAAAAAGGCTTTAAATAGATACAAAAACCCTAAAAACGTTACATAAACCCTTAAAAATGCAACAAAAACCATAAAAACGCAACTTAAACCAAAAAATACAACATAAACTCAAAAAACGCAACATAAACCCTAAGAGCACTAAATAAACCCTAGAACTATAACATAAACCCTAAAAACCACAACATAAACCCTATAACATGCAACATAAACATTAAAAAATGCTACATATAACCTAAAAACATAATATAAACCCTAAAAACACTACATGAACCCTAAAACGTTACATAAACCCTAAAAAAGGCAACATCAATGCTACATCACCCCTAAAAATGCTACATAAAACCAAAAAACACTACATAAACAATAAAAAATTCTACATAAAACCTAAACTCTAAACACACTACATAAACCCTAAAAATGATACAAAAACCCTAAAAATGATACATAAAATCTAAAAACGCTAACTAAACCCTAAAAACGCTACATAAACACTAAAAATGCAACATAAACTATAACAATGCTACGCAAACCCTAAAAAATGGTACAAAAACCCTAAAGATGCTTTAAAACCCTCAAAAATATTAAATCATAATATACCATAATATGAAAAATCAAACCCTAATAAACCCCTAATAAGCTCTAATAATCCCTAAAAACACCTTATAATCCCTAAAAACCCTATGATACCTTACCCAACCCTAATAAAACCCCATAAATACCTAATAAACCCCAATTAATGATAATAAAACCTAATAAACCCAAAAAACATGTTAAGAAAACCTAAACAACCCTAACCAACCCTAATTGACACTAATAAACACTGATAAACCCTAATAAACCCCAAACAAACCCTACAAAGCCCTAATAAACTATAAATAAAGCCAAATAAACCCTAATCAATCCTAACAAACCTTAACACACCATAATAACCCCTAATAAAACCCTACACAACCCTAATAAAGAAAAAAATTCTAGTATACCTTAAAAAACCTACAAAACCCTAATAAAGAAAAAAATGCTAGTATACCATAAAAAATACCTAGAAACCATGATAAACTCTAATATAACCTAATAAACCCTAAAAACGCTCACAAAAAAAAACAAAATGATCACAAACAATAAAAACGCGCTATAATACCTAAAAAGACCTAAAACACAAATGTAACCTAATAAAGACAAAATGCTAATATAACATAAAAATATCTAGAAACCCTAATAAACCATAATAAACTATAATATAACCAAAGAAACCCTAAAACACTCACAAAAAAAACAAAACGCTCACAAATAATAAAAACACGCAATATTATCTAAAAAGACCTAACAAACACTAATATAACCTAATAAAACAAACAAACTAATAAACCCCTAACAAACCCTAATAAACCCTACAACTCCCTAATAAACCCTAATAAAAATGAATAAACCCTAGTAAAACCCTAAAAATACCTTCTCAACCCTAATAGACATTGACACATCATAAAAAACCTAATAATACCCAACTGATCCCCAATAAACAAAAAAATTCAAACAAACCATTAAGATACCCTAGACACCCTAATAAACAATAATAAATTCAAATAAAATCTAATAAACCATTAAAAATGCTCAAAAACACTAAAAACAAGCTAATAAAACCTAAAAAGTCCTAACAACCCCTCATATATTTTAACAACAACAAAAAAACACTCATATACCATAATAAAAACACTAACAAACCCTAGTAAACCTTAAAAATCCCTAACAAACACTAATAAATCGTACTCAACCCTTATAAAACCATAAATATACCGAATCAACCCTAATAAAACCCTAAAAATGCCTACTCAACCCTAATAAACCTTAACACACCATAATAAACCATAGTAAACACCACTAAACCCTAAAAATACAAATATACCATTAAAAAGCCCAAAAAACCTTAATAAATGCTAATAAAACCTAACAAAGCTTAAAAGCGCTAATAAACCCGAATAAAAAATACTAAACACTAAAAACCCCTAATATACCCTCTTACAAATTAATAAACCATAATGAACCATAATAAACCCTAATAAATCCTAAGCATACCCAAATAAACCATAATATACCATAATATACCCTAATAAAGCCAACTCAATCCTAATAAAATGCTAAAAATATCTAATAAACCCTAATAAACCTTGACACACCATAATAAACCCTAATAAAATCCTAATAACCCCCACTAAACCCTAAAACCACTATTATACCATTAATAATCCCTAAAACCCTAACAAACCATAATAAATGTTAATAACATCTAAAAATTATAAACAATGATAGTAAACCCAAAAAATACCTCTAATAGTGGAAGTAGTAATAACGCATGTGAATGTGCATATGCTTGTGCATGGTTTAAATAATAAATCATAACACACATGCATCTGCAAATGCATGCACATTTCCATGTGAATGATAATAAATAGTAAATTATAAATAATAACGCATGTGAATTTCATGTGTATGTGCATGTGCATGTGAATGATAATAAATAATAATGCACATCCAAGTGCATGTGCATGTGCATGGTAATAAACAATAAATAATAACAACGTCCACATGAATGTGCATTTGCATGTGAATGATTATAACTAATAAATAATAACACATGTGATAATAGAATAACGCAAGTGCATTGTGTGTGCACATGCATGAGAATAAATAATAATAACACATGTGATAATAGAATAACACAAGTGCATTGAATTTTCATGTGCATGGTAATAAATAATATATAATAATGCATGTGTATGTGCATTTACATGTAATGATAATGATAATGACGCATGCATGTGCATGGTAATAAATAACAAATAACAACGCACGTGCATGTGCATTTGTATTTGATGATACAAAAATAATAATAATAATAATAATAATAATAATAAAATAACGCAAGTGCATTTCATGTGCACATGCATAGTAGTAAATAATACATAAATAATAGTAAATTAGAACGCACATACATGTGCATGTTCATTTACATTTGATAATAATATTAATAATACTAATTGTAATAATAATAATAATAATAATAACGCATGCACGTGCATGGTAATAAATAATAAATAACAACACACATGCATGTGGATTTTCATGTGATAATGATAATAATAATGATATTGAAAATAATAATAATAATAATAATAATAATAAAATCTATGATGATAATAATAATAATAATAATAATAATAAAAGAATAATACAAGTGCATTGCATATGCATGTGCATTGTAATAAATAATAAATAATAATGCAGGTGCATCTGCATTTGCATGTGATGATAATAATAATAACAACAGTAGTAGTAGTAGTGATAATAGTAGTAGTACCAATGCATGTGATAATAGAATATTGCATGTGCATTACGTGTGCACGTGCACGGTGATAAATAATAACGCGTGTGCATTGCATTTGCATGTGATGATGATGATGATGATGATGATAATAATAATAATACTATTATTATTAATAACACCGCATGTGATAACCGAATAACGCACTTGCATTGAATGTTCATGTTTAGGTATTTGTATGTGCATTTTCAAATTCATTTGCATGTGATGATAATAACAATAACAACCACAACAACAACAACCACAATAATAATAATAACAATAAGAATAACAACGTATGTGATAATAAAATAATGTGTGTGCAATGCATGTGCACGTGCATGATAATAAAAAATAAATAATAATCCACGTGCATGTGCATGTGCATGTGCATGAGATGATGATGATGTTGATAATAATAATAATAATAATAATAATAATAATAATAATAACGCATGTGATAATATAATAATGCATGTGCATTTCATGTGCAGTGCATGATAATAAATAATAACTTATAGCACACGTGATGATAATAATAACAATAATAGTAATATTAATTATAATAGTGCAAGTGATAAGAGAATAACGCACATGTACTGAATGTGCGCATGTATGGTAATAAATAACAGCGCACGTGCATTTGCATTTTCATTTTATGATAATAACAATAATAACAATAATAGTAATAATAACAATAACAATAAAAATGCATGTGATAATAGAATAATGTAGGTGCATTACGTGTGCCCGTGCATGGTAATAAATATTGACGGACATGCATGTGCATTTGCATGTGATGATAATAATAACAATAATAGTAATAGTAATAATAATAATAATAACAACAACAACAACATATGCACGTGCATGGAATTAAAAAATATATAATAAATAAAAAATAATAACGCATGTGCATCTGCATTTGAATGTGACGATAATAATAATAATAATAATAATAGTAAAACCAATAATAATAATTATAATAATGATAAAAATGATAATGATAATAATAACGTGTGTGATAATAGAATAACACATGTCCTAACAAACCATAACAAAACCTATCAAACTCTAACAACCACTAATAACCCCTAAGAACCACTAATAAACCCAAATAACACCTGAAACCCACTATTAAACCCTGAAACCCTAATAAACACTAATAAATCATAATAACCTGAAATAAATCCTAAAAAACCTATTTGATTGTTATAAATGCAACAAAAGCCCTAAAACCCCAAATATATAATAAAAACGCTATTAAATAATAATAAATCCTAATAATCACTAAAAACCCTAACAAACCCAACAAAACACTACAAATGTAAAGACCCGTAAAATTCAGGGGAATTTTTTTCTTAATTTTCTTTGGAATTTTACAAGAGCGCGATTTCTGACGGCACCTGATTCCGAGGCCCGGTGTGCCCGGAATCAATTTCCGAAGTTTGGCTCGGGTACGTTCAGTGAACTAACGAGCGGGTTTTTCTAACTTTTGAACCGGTGCCCGGAATCGAATTCTGAGGGCACCGATGAACTCGCAGCGCCGATATTCTCTTAAGGAGACCTTTTCTGAGGTTGCGTTTTATGCAGGTTGAGAGTTAGTTTTGGGGGATTTTAAATGAAGTTAAATAAATTGTGGAAACACTTTTTATTTTTTTTAACCATGTTTGTTATATCCTCCCAAAGGGAGTTAGAGGTGGGACCCACATCCACTTAACCTCCCTTGAGAGGATTAAGTGTGGTGGGGCCCACACGAACCCTAACTCCTCAACTCCCCTTTAAACTCCCAATAACTCCACTCAAATTAATGTTGACAACTTGTGTTATTAATTAAGTTGAGTTGCTTAATTTCAAACCTTTGAAATTCAAAGAGGTGAAATTGTGTAAATAAAATAAGACTTAAGCTTATTTTATTTTGGTTAGTTTACTCTTGCCACCTTGAGAGAATTTGGGGAAAGCTTTCTTCTTCTTCAACCACGACGAAGAACACTTAGGCTCCGACGAAGAAAGCTGTCACCATAAGAAGAGAAAGACGTGTTGTCTCTTCTCTTCTTCACAGCCGGTGTGTTTCCGAAGATCGACGATGCCACTTCTTTCGATCTTCTTTCCGTGTCAACGAAAGGAGACGCCGCTTCCTCCTCGGGTTTTCTTCGTCAGCTTACGAAGCTTCTCCAGCGACGTTACCTCTTCGGACGCACCTCGACGTCAACGGAATCGACGTTCGATTTCCGTGATGCCCGACCTCCGCGACGCTTGTCTTCCGCGGCTTGATGACGTGCTCCACGCTTGAAACCGAGGTAGGGGTTTATTTAAATTAATTTCCGTTCTTGATTCTGGCATCTCGAATTTCGTGGTTTTCGACTACTTGTTATCGAATAATGCGAGGGGGTCGGTCCGCACAAACACGGCCGACCCTCCTCCTTATTTTCATAAATGTTTCCTTTGTGGTTGTTACGAGGAAGCGTGGTGTCGTTGCACCATGCAGTTTCATTTGATCGATATGCACGGCGCTGTCGCGCCGCACCGTGGAAAGAAATTCAAGAACGCGGCGCCGTCGCGCTGCGTCGAAGGAAAACGAAGGCGCCGCGGCCGGAGCGGGGCCGCAGCGGAGGGGCGCGGGGCCGTCACACCGCGCCGATCGACAAGGACCGCGGCCGGTTCCGGGCCGCGGCGGAGCTTGGTGACCGGTGGCCAGCCGGGCCGCCGGTGTCGGAAGCCGGAAGGGGACCGGCCTATGCCGGTCCCGTTGAGAAGGAACCGGCCGGCCAGGTCGGGCCGGCAGGAAAGGAAGAAAACCAGGGGAATTTAATTCCCCCGGCCAGAAGATCGGCCCCCCATAAATGAGGGGGGGCCGCGGTTTCACAAGGGGGGGCATGCGCCCCAAGTTTTTCCAGCAGCTCGGCCTAAGGCCGAGCTGGCAGCGCGCCCAGCGCGCTGCGTCCAGCCGGACCAGCGTCTGGCCGGTCCGCCAGGCCGGGCCGGGCAGGGCTGGGCCCACCGGGCCGCGCCCAGCCGGGCCGGGCCGTGCCGGTCCGGGCCGACCCTTTCCGGGGCGGGTCGACCCGGTTCGGGCCAACCGGGAGGTCTCGGGTCGGGACGGCCCGGGCCCGAAACCCCCGTTACCGAATGGTTTGGATTCAAATGCCCATAACTCGGGCTACGGACCTCCAAACGACGCGATGTCAGTGGCAATGCGATCCTTGGATCGAGACGGTCGTTTCAGTATATCTCACTCAAAGTTTCGGAATACTTTGAGTTCGGCCGGGTTGGTTCGTACACGAAACCAACCAGGCCCTCGGAGCGGAAACGCTCATATCTTGAGCTACGGACGTCCGTTTGATGTGAAGTCAGCTTTTTTGAGTTCCTCTTAGTGATACGGATCTTTGGGCATACTCCGCCCGAGGTTTGGACACAGGGGGAGTACGGTCGGGTTGGTTTTGCCTTAAAAACCAACCTGGCCCCTAGGACGAAAAAGCCAATAACTCTCAGACCGGGCGTCCGATTGACGCGCCGTCTGATACGTTGAGTTCCTGTTGACGATACGGACCTTTTGGATACATCAACTCCGGACTTTGTGACAGTTGATGTATCAGCCTCTCGACTCATGGAGCAGACCCTCCCGAATGAGCTTGCTGTGTGCGGGAACCCTAGAGCTGGCTGCGACTGCTACTGTGACTGCGACGACGACAGTGTAGAGATCCTCAGTGGATTTGACGACGACGACTACAGAACTCAGCGATCCTGTGTGGATCAGTGCTACCGATCCTGTGTGGGTCCGATCCTCTGTGGGTCAGCGCTCAGCGGTCCTGTGTGAACCAGCGCCTACAGATCCTCTGTGGGTCTGATCCTGTGTGGGTCTTTGCGGGGGTTAGTACCTATCGATCCTTTGTGGGTCCGACGACTTAGATGGATCAGTGATCATCTCTATCGTCTTTCGAAGAAGTATACCTGTGTGAGATGAATCCTGTTGCTTTCCTGTGTGGATTGTGTTGTGCTATCCTGTGTGGATTTCGTTTTGCTTTCCTGTGTGGAATACGTATACTTTCCTGTGTGGACTGAGTTGTAATTGGGCACGGAGGGTGGAGAGTATTGGAATTGATGACTTAGGTATATGTATGGGCATATACCTAAGCATTGTCGGTTGTTACTTCGTGATTGTATCTTTCCTTTGTGGTTTATCCTTAGTGGATTTTGGGAGACCTTCGAGGGGCTCAGGGTCCCTACTGAGTAGCTTATACTCACCCCTGCATGGGCTATGCCCGCACTACGTTGTGTTGGTTGCAGACGACGGACAACGTTGATCGTGGTTGAGGCTTGCAGAGCAGGACGGTACCTGGAGGTGGACCACTGGGCGGGACGTGCTCGGAGCGGACGGCGAGACCCGAGGAGTAGTAGAGCTATCTGTACCCACCCTTCATGTGGGATTTCCAGTGGACAGCTCGGTGTAGCGGATTTTACTTTACAGTTGATGTTTTCCCTTTCGAGTTGTACTTTACTTTCAGTTTGGGTTTATATACTGGCCCATTTACGTTTCCGCACTTTCAGTTGTACTCTGTTTTTACTTAGTGTTTACTTTTCCGCTTTCTTACTCTGTGGTGCTTGTTTACTTTACAAAGGCAATGCCTTCCCTTTTTACCAGGATTTACGCCTTGTTGCTAGTCGCCAGCCCCTGGCCTATGGAAGGCGCGCTTGGGGTAGTCACGACACGGACCCCGAGGGTGGGTCGTGACAAATTGGTATCATAGGAGTTCGGTTCTACCGCGAACTCTGATCTTTTCTATGTGAAGCAATAGTGTTTAGCGTATTGAGTGTGGTTATCAGTCTAGGGAGTCCAGTGTTGGTGCGGCGGCCGACGTATCCGTACACCTGGACCCTGACTTCTGATTTCCGACTTAATGCACAAAAACATTGATTGCATGTGGGTTTCAAAGTTTTCTTTGTGATTACTTTATATCAGCTCACCAGGTATATTGTTCTAACCGTGGCGCACCTGTTTCCTTTTCAGGATGGCCCCACGACGGCAGCCAGCTAGGGTTCCGAGAGTCGAGTGTGAGGATAGCCCACCGAGCGACGAGGCCTCGGTGCAGGGCCCTTTGTCAGTAGTGGCACCGGCGGTAGCTCTACCCACCGAGCCACCGATACTTCCAGCACTAGCTGCTGACGATGCACGTCGCCTCAGCGCACTGCATGAGTTTCAGCACCATCGACCGCCCAGGTTTCGTGGAGAGACGGACCCCCAGGAAGCCGAGGACTGGCTGGAGGAAGTGGTACGAGTTTTCAGGCTAGTGAGGACACCAGCAGACCTCATGGTGATCCTCGCTGCGAGCCTACTACACGCAACAGCGGGCCGATGGTGGAGCTTGATGCTCCAGGTGCACGATGAGGCATCTCTACTCTGGACAGACTTTGAGAGCCTCTTCCGCTCGGAGTTTGTCCCAGCCACCCTCCGTGCAGTGCGTATTCAGGAGCTTCTTCAGCTGCGGCAGGGCAGCATGACGATCGCTCAGTACTCGGCGAGATTTACCGATCTCTCGTGCTACTCGACCGACATGGTACGAGACCCATTCTTCTGGGCCTGGACCTTCGAGCAGGGATTGAGACACGAGATCAGGGCATCGCTGATATCCCTCAGCATTCCGACTCAGACAAGAGTACTGGAGCGGACCCTTTTGATCGAGAGCTTTCTTACTGAGTCTACACCAGCGCCGCGACCCACCGCAGGGCGGCACGTGGCAGAGTCATCTGCAGCAGGCAGTCGACGGATGACTCAGGGGTCCAGGCAGACCAGACCCTCAGGCAGACGACCTCAGGACACTGGCTCAGCTATGCGGGGCACACAGCGTGGAGCCAGTCTTTCGAGAGGCAGACAGTGCTACTCGTGCGGCGGGTAGGGCCACATGGCTCGTGACTGCCCGACCCGCCGTGCCAAGGAGCAGCAGACGGTTGAGTGACCACCGAGGCAGAGGCAGAGGGTCGACCGTGGCGGCCCGCAGGGAGGAGTCGGACGAGGCAGAGGAGTTGGCCGAGCAGCAGGTGGTGGGAGACGCTTTGAGGCTCTACCACCACCACCACCAGGAGGTCCACCCCGACCACAGGGAGCTGGCGGGCAGCGACAGGCACAGCTCCAGGCAGCGGAGGCCTACGACCATGGCGCGCCAGAGATTATTCGAGGTACTATCTGTGTCTATTCCACCCTTGCTTCAGTACTTATAGACACAGGAGCGAGTCACTCTTTCATAGCTGATGCCCTTGTTCGGAGCTCGGAGATTCCGACAGAGCCGTTGGCTCGATCCTTACGGCTAGAGACTCCCACGGGAGCAGACTCGACGATTACGCACTGGTGACGGCAGTGTGAGCTTACTCTAGGAGGTGATAGCTTCGGATGGGATATTCTTGTAGCAGTGTCGAGGCCTTACGACGTCATCTTGGGCATGGATTGGTTATCTATGGTCCATGCACAGATTGAATGTTTTAGGCGCAAGGTGCGATGTGTACGCACCGACGGGAGCAGGTTCACCTTCACCGACGAGAAGGGAGCCTTTGCAGCACAGGATGGACTTCCGCGGAGGAGAGGAAAACCCATCACTCATCAGTTGGCTAGCCTCATTCTAGGAGCAGTTGACGTGTGGAGTCATGGTTTTCCTACAGTGGTGGATCAGTTTGCGGACGTTTTTCCTGACGGCGTTCCAGGGCTACCTCCTCGCAGAGAGGTAGACTTTTATATTGACATGTACCCCGGGACAGCTCCGATATTGACTCCAGCATATCGGATGGCCCCCGCCGAGCTTCGATAGCTACGGGTATAGTTGGAGGACTTGCAGGGCAAGGGGTTCATCCGACCCAGTGTTTCACCCTGGGCTTCCCCGATATTGTTCGCCAAGAAGGCGGACGGGAGCTTGCGACTTTGTGTTGACTATCGTCGCCTGAACCAGGTGACAGTGAGGAACAAGTATCCGCTACCGAGGATTGATGACCTCTTTGATCAGCTCAAGGGAGTATGGTGGTTCTCGAAGATAGACCTCAGGTCAGGCTATCATCAGCTCAGAGTTAGAGACGAGGACCTGCAGAAGATGACCTTCAGATGTCGGTATGGCCACTATGAGTTCTTTGTTATGCCTTTCGGTGTAACCAATGCTCCAGCAGTGTTCATGGCTCTCATGAACAGGATCTTTCAGCCATACCTCGATCGATTTTTCATGGTCTTCATCGATGAAATTTTGATCTATTCGACGACTGAGGAGGAGCACGCCTACCACTTGCGAGTTGTACTAGACACACTCTGAGAGCACCATATTTATGGTAAGCTCTCGAAGTTCCAGTTATGGATATGTGAGGTCACTTCTTGGGACACTTTATCTCTGAGGTGGGAGTTGCAGTGGATCCTGCGAAGATCGAGGCTGTGTTTGCTTGGGAGCCACCCAGGAGCGTGACGAAGGTTCGGAGTTTCTTGGGACTAGCTGGATACTACCGGAGATTCGTGCCAGACTTCTCTAGAGTTGCGGAACCACTCTCGGCTTTGACGAAGAAGGGGAAACCCTTCGTGTGGTCAGACAGATGTCAGCAGAGCTTCCAAGAGCTGAGACAGAGATTGACCAGCGCACCTATCTTGAGGTTCCCTGAGGAGGGAGTAGGGTACGTAGTCTACTACGATGCATCAGGGACCGGACTCGGTTGTGTCCTGATACAGGAGTGGGCAGTGATCGCCTATGGATCACGTCAGTTGAGGCCGCATGAGCAGAACTACGCTACCCATGACCTGGAGTTAGCAGCAGTGGTCTTCGCTCTGAAGACATGGCGACACTATCTGATGGGCGAGCGCTTTACAGTCTTTTCTGATCATCAGATTCTCAGGTATATCTTCTCGTAGAAGGACCTGAACCTGAGACAGCGGCGATGGCTCGAGTTCCTCCAGAACTATGACTTTGAGATAGTCTATACTCATGGAAAGGGGAACGTGGTAGCTGATTCCCTCAGCAGGAGGACAGGCATTCAGCTACTTGAGGAGGCGACGGAGCAGCTAGCCTCTTTGCAGATATCCTTTGTGGATAGAGATGGAGCAGCCTTCCTTCAGTCTCTCACAGTCACTCCTCCGCTTCTACAGCGGGTCAGAGAGGCACAACGTGAGGACGCTGACTGTGAGACACGGCGTGCACAGATATCCTCGGGACATGCACCTGATGGTTTCTCCCTTGGAGCAGAGCACGACATCCTTTTCAGAGGACGTACCATGGTACCAGTCGCTTTGCGAGAGGAGGTGCTGAGAGAGTTTCACACTTCTCCTTTGGCGGTACATCCTGGAGTGGTGAAGATGTACCAGGATCTCAGACGATAGCACTGGTGGCCGGGCATGAAGAAGGCTGTGGCAGAGTTCATTTCTCGATGCCTCACCTGCCAGCAGGTGAAGGCTGAGCATCAGGTACCAGTAGGCTTGGTACAGCCCTTGGAGGTTCTGGAGTGGAAGTGGGATGGGATATCTATGGACTTCGTGACTGGACTTCCACGCACATCCAGAGGTCACGACTCCATCTGGGTGATTGTTGACCGACTCACCAAGTCGGCTCACTTCTTACCCATTAGAGAGCAGGGCTCAGTGGAGAGCTTGGGACGTCTCTATGTTCAGGAGATTGTACGGCTTCACGGTGTGCCATCATCTATCGTCTCCGATCGAGATGCTCGCTTTACTTTCCGGCTTTGGAAGGGGTTGCAGGAGGCGTTCGGGATGCAGCTACGTCTGAGCACAGCCTTTCACCCTTAGACGGATGGTCAGATAGAGAGGACCATTCAGACTCTCGAGGACATGCTCCGCACATGCGTCCTCGACTTTGGTTGCAGCTGGGAGGACCACCTACCCTTGGTGGAGATTGTGTACAACAACAGCTACCACTCCACCATCAGGATGGCACCGTAGGAGGCATTGTACGGCCGACCTTGTAGATCTCCATTGTGCTGGACAGACCCTGGGGAGTCAGCACTTGTGGGACCGAAGATAGTCCAGGCCACGACAGAGAAGGTCCAGGTCATCCAGGAGCGGATGAGGACAACTCAGAGCCGACATAAGTCATACGCTGACAGGAGGCGGAGGTCATTAGAGTTCGAGGATGGCGACCATGTCTTCTTGCGGGTCTCACCTCGACGTGGTATACGGAGATTTGGCCGAGGCGGAAAGTTATCTCCGCACTTCATCGGACCCTTCCAGGTCCTCATCAGGATTGGAGAGGTGGCTTATCGCCTGGCTCTACCACCTTAGTTGCTCCGGGTGCACGACGTCTTCCACGTGTCTCAGCTGAGGAGATACGTGCATGACCCTACGCACATCATTGACCATGGGGAGCTTGATGTTGACGATGGGGAGACTTTTACGGAGGTCCTGCTGGAGATCGAGGATCGACAGGAGTGGGTCCTACGTGGACGGTCGATTCCTCTAGTGCGCATCATATGGCAGCACGGGAACCTCCAGGAGAGCACTTGGGAGCGGGAGGCTCAGATGCGTGCTCAATACCCACATTTGTTTCCCTAGTTTTGATGTATCTTTACGGGGACGTAAAGCCATGAGGTGGGAGTAATGTAAAGACCCGTAAAATTCAAGGGAATTGTTTTCTTAATTTTCTTTGGAATTTTACAAGAGCGCGGTTTCTGACGGCACCTGATTCCGAGGCCCGGTGTGCCCAGAATCAATTTCTGAAGTTTGGCTCGGGTACGTTCAGTGAACGAACGAGCGTGTTTTTCTAACTTTTGAACCGGTGCCCGGAATCGAATTCCGAGGGCACCGATGAACTCGCAGCGCCGATATTCGCTTAAGGAGACCTTTTCCGAGGTTGCGTTTTATGCGGGTTGAGAGTTAGTTTTGGGGGATTTTAAATGAAGTTAAATAAATTGTGGAAACACTTTTTATTTTTTTTAACCATGTTTGTTATATCCTCCCAAAGGGAGTTAGAGGTGGGACCCACATCCACTTAACCTCCCTTGAGAGTATTAAGTGTGGTGGGGACCACACGAACCCTAACTCCTCAACTCCCCTTTAAACTCCCAATAACTCCACTCAAATTAATGTTGACAACTTGTGTTATTAATTAAGTTGAGTTGCTTAATTTCAAACCTTTGAAATTCAAAGAGGTGAAATTGTGTAAATAAAATAAGACTTAAGCTTATTTTATTTTGGTTAGTTTAATCTTGCCACCTTGAGAGAATTTGGGGAAAGCTTTCTTCTTCTTCAACCACGACGAAGAACACTTAGGCTCCGACGAAGAACGCCGTCACCATAAGAAGAGAAAGACGTGTCGTCTCTTCTCTTCTTCACAGCCGGTGTGTTTCCGAAGATCGACGACGCCGCTTCTTTCAATCTTCTTTCCGTGTCAACGAAAGGAGACGTCGCTTCCTCCTCGGGTTTTCTTCGTCAGCTTACGAAGCTTCTCCAGCGACCTTACCTATTCGGACGCACCTCGACGTCAACGGAATCGACGTTTGATTTCCGCGACGCCTGACCTCCGCGACGCTTGTCTTCCATGGCTTGTTGACGTGCTCCGCGCTTGAAACCGAGGTAGGGGTTTATTTAAATTAATTTCTGTTCTTGATTCTGGCATGTCGAATTTCGTGGTTTTTGACTACTTGTTATCGAATAATGCGAGGGGGATGGTCCGCACAAACACGGCCAACCATCCTCCTTATTTTCATAAATGTTTCCTTTGTGGATGGTACGAGGAAGCGTGGTGTCGTCGCACCACGCGGTTTCATGCGATCGATATGCACGACGCCGTGGAAATAAATTCAAGAACGCGACACCGTCGTGCCGCGTCGAAGAAAAACGAAGGTGTCGCGGCCGGAGCGGGGCCGCGGCGGAGGGGCGCGGTGCCGTCGCACCACGCCGATCGACAAGGGCTGCGGCCGGTTCCGGGCCGCGGCGGAGCTTGGTGACCGGCGGCCAGCCGGGCCACCGGTGTCGGAAGCCGGAAGGGGACCGGCCTTTGCTGGTCCCGTTGAGAAGGAACCGGCCTGCCAGGTCGGGCCGGCCGGAAAGGAGGAAAACCGAGGGAATTTAATTCCCCCGGCCAGTAGCTCGGCCCCCCATAAATGAGGGGGGGCCGCGGTTTCACAAGGGGGGGCAGGCGCCCCCCGTTTTTCCAGCAGCTGGGCCAAAGGCCGAGCTGGCAGCGCGCCCAGCGCGCTGCGTCCAGCCGGACCGGCGCCTGGCCGGTCCGCCAGGCCGGGCCGAGCCGTGCTGGGCCGTTCCGACCCTGTCCGGGGCGGGTCGACCCGGTTCGGCCCAACCGGGAGGTCTCGGGCCGGGATAGCCCAGGCCCGAAACCCCCATTACCGAACAGTTTGGATTCAAATGCCCATAACTCGGGCTACGGACCTCCAAACGACGCGCCGTCAGTGGCGATGCGATCCTTGGATCGAGACGGTCGTTTCGGTATATCGCACTCAATGTTTCAGAATACTTTGAGTTCGGCCGGGTTGGTTCGTACACGAAACCAACCGGGCCCTCGGAGCGGAAACGCTCATATCTTGAGCTACGGACGTCCGTTTGACGTGCCGTCAGCTTTGTTGAGTTCCTCTTAGTGAGACGGATCTTTTGGCATACTCCGCCCGAGGGTTGGACGCAAGTGGAGTATGGTCGGGTTGGTTTTGCCTTAAAAACCAACCGGGCCCCTGGGACGAAAAAGCCAATAACTCTCAGATCGGGCATCCGATTGACGCGCCGTCTGATGCGTTGAGTTCCTGTTGACGATACGGAACTTTTGGATACATCAACTCTGGACTTTGTGACTGTTGATGTATCAGCCTCTCGGCTTGTGGAGCGGACCCTCCCAAACGAGCTTGCTGTGTGCGAGAACCCTAGAGCTGGCTGCGACTGCTACTGTGACTGCGACGATGACAGTGCAGAGATCCTCAGTGGATTCGACGACGACGACTACAGCACTCAGAGATCCTGTGTGGATCAGTGCTACCGATCCTGTGTGGGTCCGATCCTGTGTGGGTCAGCGCTCAGCGGTCCTGTGTGAACCAGCGCCTACAGATCCTGTGTGGGTCTTTGCGGGGGTTAGTACCTATCGATCCTTTGTGGGTCCGACGACTTAGATGGATCAGTGATCATCTCTATCGTCTTTCGAAGAAGTATACCTATGTGAGCTGAATCCGGTTGCTTTCCTGTGTGGATTGTGTTGTGCTATCCTGTGTGGATTTCGTTTTGCTTTCCTATGTGGAATACGTATACTTTCCTGTGTGGACTGAGTTGTACATGGGCTCGGAGGTTGGAGCGTATTGGAATTGATGACTTAGGTATATGTATGGGCATATACCTAAGCATTGTCGGTTGTTACTTCATGATTGTATCTTTCCTTTTTGGTTTATCCTTAGTGGATTTTGGGAGACCTTCAGGGGTCTCGGGGTCCCTACTGAGTAGCTTATACTCACCCCTGCACGGGCTATGCCTGCACTACGTTGTGTTGGTTGTAGACGATGGACAACGTTGATCGTGGTTGAGGCTTGCAGAGCAGGACGGTACCTGGAGGTAGACCACTAGGCGGGACGTGCTCGGAGCGGACGACAGGACCCGAGGAGAAGTGGAGCTATCTATACCCACCCTTCAGGTGGGATTTCCAGTGGATTGCTCAGTGTAGCAGCTTTTACTTTACAGTTGCTGTTTTCCCTTTCGAGTTGTACTTTACTTTCAGTTTGGGTTTTTATACTGGCCCATTTACGTTTCCGCACTTTCAATTGTACTCTATTTTTACTTAGTGTTTACTTTTCCGCTTTCTTACTCTGTGGTTCTTGTTTACTTTACAAAGGCAATGCCTTCCCTTTTTACCGGGATTTACGCCTTGGTGCTAGTCGCCAGCCCCTGGCCTATGGAAGGCGGGCTTGGGGTAGTCACGGCACAGACCCCGAGGGCGGGTCGTGACAAAAAAACCCTCCAAATAATAGCCTACAAAACCCTAAAAACTGCTAATAAACCCTAAAAACCCTAATAACCCCCATAATAAATCTTAACAAACCGTAACAATCCGAAATAAATCGTAACAAATCATAACAGTGCCAAATAAATCATAACAAACTAAAACAAACCATAACAAACAACAAATAAACTGCAATAAACCCTAAAAAATCGTAATCAACCCAAATACATGTTAAAAAACCCTAATAAATAAAATAAACCCTAAGAAACCATAAAAAATACTAAATAACCCAAAAAAAGCATGATAAACCCTAGAAAAAGCTATTAATGCCTAAATAAGCCCAATAAAACCCTAATATACAATAAAAAATTCTAATAAACTGTAACAAATCAAAAAAAACACTAATAAACCCTAAAGAACCCTAATAAACCCTAAAGAACCATAATAAACTCTAAAGAACACTAAAAACCCCTAAAGAACACAAAAAATGCAAAAACACATTACATAAACCCTAAAAACTGCTACAATACACAAACAAACCCTAAAACACACTAAAAAACCCTAACAACCCCTATCAATCCCAAAAAAACAAATCAACCCTTAAAAACCTCCAAAAATCCATTGAAAACCAATCAAATACCATAAAAAATATAAACACCCGTTAACAACCCTTAAAAACCCTAAAAAGAACTACAAACCATAATCAACCATTAAAACCCTAAAAAGGCAAAAAAATAGATACATAAACCTAGAAAACGTTACATAAACCCTAAAAATGCAACATAAAACCTTAAAACACAACATAAACCCAAAAAATACAACATAATCCCAAAAACGCTACATAAAACCAAAAGGCACTACATACACCCTAGAACCGTAACATAAACCCGAAAAAAACACAACATAAACATTAAAAAGTGCTACATAATCCCTAAAAACACAGCATAAACCCTAAAAACACTACATGAACCCTAAAAGCATTACATAAACCCTAAAAAATGAAACATAAATGCTACATCACCCCTAAAAACGCTACATAAACCCAGAAAATGAAACATACGCCCTAAAAAATGATACATAAAACATAAAACCTAAACACGCTACAAAAGTCCTAAAAATATACATAAACCCTAAAAAATGCTACATAAAACCTAAAACTGCTAACTAAACCCTGAAAGCGCTACATAAACACAAAAAATGCAACATAAACTCAAATAATGCTACACATACACTAAAAAATGCTACACAAACCCTAAAGATGCTTCAAAACCATAAAAAATATTAAACCCAAATATGCCATAATATAAAAAATTAAACCTTAAAAAACCCCTAATAAACTCTAATAATCCCTAAAAATGCCTTATAATCCCTAAAAACCCTAAGAGACTTTACTCAACCATAATAAAACCCAAAAAATACCTAATAATCACTAATAAATGATAATAAAACCTAATAAACCCTAAAAACACATTAAGAAAACCTAAACAACCCTAACCAACCCTGATAGACACTAATAAACACTAATAAACAATATTAAACCCCAAAAACCCCAAAATATTCCTAATAAACCATAAATAAATCCAAATAAACCCTACTTAACCCTAACAAACCTTAACACACCATAATGACCCCTAAAAAACCCTACAAAACCCTAATTTTGAAAACAAATGCGAGTATACCATAAAAATCCCTGGAAATCCTAATAAACTCTAATATAACCTAATAAACCCTAAAAATGCTCACAAACAATAAAAAAATTATTACAAACAATAAAAACACGCTATATTACCTAAAAAGACCTAAAAGACTAATATAACCTAATAAAGGCAAAAATGCTAGTATTCCATAAAAATCCCTAGAAACCCTAATAATCCATAATAAAATTTAATATAACCTAAGAAACCCTAAAAATGATCACAAACAAAAACAAAATGCTCCCAAACAATAAAAAATGTTATATTCTATAAAAATACTTAACAAACACAAATATAACCTTTTAAAACAAAAAAACTAATAAACCCCTAACAAACCCTAATAAACCCTATAGATCCCTAATAAACCCTAATAAAAACTAATAAACCCTAATAAAACCATAATAAAACCCTAAAAATACCTTCTCAACCCTAATACACCTTAACACACCATAATAAAACCTGATAAAACCCAACAAAACCCCAATAAAAAAACGCAAACAAACCATTAAAAAGCCATAGAAACCCTTATAAACCATAATAAATTATAATAAAACCTAATAAACCATAAAAATTCTCACAAACACTAAATAAACGCTAATAAAACCTAAAAGGTCTTAATAACCGCACATATATATTAACAAAAACTAAAAAACACTCATACACCCTAATAAAAACACTAACAAATCCTAGTAAAGCCAAAAAATCGCTAACAACCCCTAATAAACACTACTCAACCCTAATAAACCCTAATAAAACCCTATAGATACCTACTCAACCCTAATAAAACACTAAATATACCTACTCACCCTAATAAACCTTAACACACTATAATAAACCATAATAAACACCACTAAACCCTAAAAAACAGAAATATACCATTAAAAAGACCTAATACCCCTGATAAATGTTTATAAAACCTTACAAAGAATAAAAGCACAAATAAACCCTAATAAACACTACTAAACCCTAAAAACCCTAATATACCATCTTAAAAATTAATAATCCATAATGAATAATAATAAACCCTAAACATATCCAAATATACCATAATATACCATAATATACCCTAATAAACGCAACTCAATCCTAGTAAAACCGAAAAATACCTAATAAACCTTAACACACCATAATAAACCCTAATAAAATTCTAATAACCCCCACCAAACCCTAAAAACGTTAATATACCATTAAAAAACCCAAAAACCCTAACAAACCAAAATAAATGTTAATAACACCTAAAAATTCTAAAAAATGCTAATAGACCCTAAAAATACCTCAAATAATAATAATAGAAATAACGCATGTGCATGTGCATATGCATGTGCATGGTTTAAATAATAAATCATAATGCATGTGCATATGCATATGCCTACGCAATTGCATGTGAAAGATAATAAATAATAAATTATAAATAATAACTCATTTGAATTACATGTGTATGTCCATGTGCATGTGAATGATAATAAATAAAAAATAATAACGCACATCGAAGTGCATGTCCATGTACATGTGCATGTGGATGGTAATAAACAATAAATAATAACAATGTCCACATGAATGTGGATTTTCATGTGAATGATAATAAATAATAATTAATAACACATGTGATAATAGAATAATGCACATGCATTGCGTGTGCACATGCATGAGAATAAATAATAATAACACATGTGATAATACAATAACGCAAGTGCATTGAATTTTCATGTGCATGATAATAAATAATATATAATAACGCACATGCATGTGTATTTACATGTAATGATAACGATAATGATGCATGCACGTGCATGGTAATAACTAATAAATAACAATCCACATGCATGTGCATTTGTATTTGATGATACAAACAAAAATAATATTAAAAAGAATAATAATAATAGAATAATGGAAGTGAATTTCATGTGCACGTGCATAGTAGTAAATAATAAATAAATAATAATCAATAAGAATGAACATGCATGTGCATGTGCGTTTACATTTGATGAAAATATTAATAATACTAATTGTAATAATAATAATAACAACAACGCATACACGTGCATGGTAATAAATAATAAATAACAATGCACATGCATGTGTATTTTCATGTGATAGTGATAATAATAATGATAATGATGATGATGATAATAATTATTATAATAATAATAAAAATAATTGTGACAATAATAATAATAATAATAAAAGAATAATACAAGGGCATTGTATATGCACGTGCATGGTAATAAATAATAAATAATAACGCATGTGCATCTACATTTGCATGTGATGATAGTGATAATAACAACTGTAGTAATAATAGTAGTAGTACTAATGCATGTGATAATAGAATATTACACGTGCATTACGTGTGCACGTGCATGGTAATAAATAATAACACCCGTGCATTGCATTTCAATGTGATAATGATGATGATAATAATAATAATAAGAACAACAACAACAATAATGCATGTGATAATAGAATAACGCACGTTCATTGATTGTGCATGTATGTGCATTCGCATGTGCATTCACATGTGATGATAATAACAATAACAACAACAACAACAACAACCACAACAACAACCACAATAATAATAATAACAATAATAATAACAACGCATGTGATAATAAAATAACGTGTGTGCATTGCATGTGCATGTGCATGGTAATAAAAATATAATAATACTGCACGTTCATGTTAATGTGCATGTGGATGAGATTATGATGATGATAATAATAATAATAGTAATAATAAGTTATAGTTGTTTGAAAAAACAGTATAGATGACAAAAATGATAGAAATGGGGTCTCGAAAAACCTAACAAATCACAGAGACGTTGAAAATGGAATAACTTCTTCTTCAGGTGTCCATTTACTCTCTGTGAATAGTCAAATAGAATATCATGGAACAAACTATGATAAAAATAGGTGTCGTAGGCCGAACAGACACACAGATCCGAAGTTATGACCATTTTAAGAAAACTTTGACAGGGATCCGTACACGGAAATGGAGTTTTGGAGGCATTATAATGGGTTTCTATGATTTTAGGGTACTAAAAATTACTTTAATTTTGTTCAAGTCATCCTTCTTCATAGATCTGTTCGCTACTTTCGATTTGACATGTGTTAGAGCTCAAACGGACAACCGGAGCAAAAGTTTTGGCCGTTTGAAGTTGGACATTTTTTTGGAGTGATATAACTAATATATCTTATATTTATTTGATCTTTTCATAGTATCTACTAAACTTGGTCCTCACTCATCTCACGAGCTTCGATTTTATTGTTCATTGTGGTCAAACGGACACCCGAAGAAGAAGTTATGCTTATTTTAGTGAGTTGTGGGTTTCATAGGTTTTTAGGCGCTAGGAAAGTTGCTCAATTTAAAACGACAATAACTTCTGCTATGTGTGATCATTTTGGTTCTACCACATATCAAAATGAATATTTTGAAATGATACACACTCTAGTAACCACTGGAACCCTTTCTGACATTCTTCAACCCACAAAAAGACCCAAAATCCCTTTGGATGGTCAAAAGATTGGCTTTTGGTATCCGTTATGCAATAACTTCTTCTATGGGTGTCCATTTTGCCTCTACCACATATCAAATCGAAGCTTTCGACTATACCTACACTCCTATAACAACTGAAGCACCTTCTCACATCTTTGAAGGCCCAAAAAAGCACTTAAACCCTCCAAAAGACCATAACTTCTACTCAGGGAGTTTGTTTTGCCTCTACCATATATCAAATCGATACTTTCCACTAGATCTACACATATGTAACCAATAGGAACACCTTATCACATTCTTAAAGTCCCAAAAGGTCCTTAAGTCCTCCAAATGACCATAACTTCAACTCTGGCTGTCTGTTTCACCTCTACTACATATCCAATTGAAGCTTATGACTAGATCTACACATCTATGACAACCATGAACTACTAAATAATCCTAACAAACCATGAATAACCCCATAAACACTATAAACTATTAAAAACCACGAAAAACCCTAACAAATCCTAAAAAATCATAACAAACACTAACAAACTCTAACAAACCCTAACAAACCCCAAAAAACCTTAAAAAATAACAATCCCTAAAAAACCCTAACAAACCCTAACAAGCTCTAACAAACCCCAATAAGAACTAAAAACCCCAATAAACCCAAAAAAACCGAAGAAACCCTAAAAAACCCCTAAGAAACCATAACAAACCCTAACAAAGCCCTAAGAAAACCCGAAGAAAACCTAAGAAACACCAACACACCCTTTGAAACCGTAAAACACCCTTAGAAATCCTAAAACATCCTTAGAAACCCTAGTACACCCTTAGAAACCCCAACACACCCATAGAAAACCTAACACAACCGTAGAAACCCTTAGAAACCAAAGCACACCCTTAGAAACACTAACCCGCCCATAAAAACCCTAACCCACCCCTAGAAACCCTAACACACCCTTAGAATCCCTAACAAATACTTAGATACCCTAAATCAATCTAATAAGCACAAATAAATCCTAACAAACCCTACCAACCAATAATAAACCATAATAAACCCTAATAAACCCTAAATCCCACTACTAAACCCTAATAAACACTAATAAATCGTAATAAACCCTAAAAATCCTTTTAGACGCAAATAAAAGCTACAAAATACCTAAAAACCCAAATTTATAACTAAAAAGCTATTAAACCATTCAAAACACTTATATTTACAAAAATTCCCTAACAAACTCGGCAAAACCTGACAAAACCCTAAAAAACCCTTAAAACCCAAAAAATCCCAAAAAATCCCTAAAAACCCTAAAAAATCCTAAAATCCCTAAAAAACCCTAAAAAACCCCAAACCCCTAAAAACACAAAAAAACCAAAAAACAAGAAAACAAAACAAAAAACCCTAAAAACCTCAAAAAACCTCAAAAAACCCTAAAAACCCTAAAAACAACAAAAAATGCTAAAAACCTAAAAAGACTAAAAATACCTAACAAAACCCTATCCAAACATATGAAACCCTTAAAACCCCTAAAACCCCCTAGAAAACCCTAAAAATGACAGAAGAAACCATAATACACCATAAAGAACCCTAAAGAACCCTAAAACACTAAAAAACCACTGAAGCCACTAACAATGCTACAAAAACCCTAACAATTGCTAAAAAAATCAAAAAATGCTTCAAAACACATAAAATGCAACAAAACCCCCCAAAACACTAAAATAACACTAACAAACAATAAAAAATCCAAACACACCAATAAAAACCAAAATTACGCATAAATCCCCAAACAACTCAAACAAACCGTAACAAACCCTAAAAACCCTTACCAAACCAAACAACCACTAACAACCACTAATAACCCCTATGAACCACTAATAAACCCTAATAACCCCTAAAACCCACTATTAAACCCTAAATACCCTAATTAGCACTAATAAATCCTTATAACCTGTATTAAACCCTAACAGACTCTATTAAACCCTAACAAATGCTAAAAACCCCTAAAACCCCTAATATACAATAAAAAACACTATTAAACCATAATAAACACTAATAATCACTAAAAACCCTAACAAACCCAACAAAAAGCTACAAAAACCTCCAAATAATAGCCTAAAAAACCCTACAACCCACTAATAGACCCTAATAAACACTAATAACCCTGAAATAAATCGTAACAAACCCTAACAACCCCAAATAAATCGCAAGAAATCCTAACAACGCCAAATAAATCGTAACAAACAGAAACAAACCATATCAAACCCCTAACAAACCCCAATAATCCCTAACAAATCATAATAAAACCTAATAAATTGTAATAAACCCAAATCACGTTACTAAACACAAATAAATAAAATAAACCCTAATAAACCATAATAAATCCTAAATAACCCTAAAAAAGGTTGATAAAACCCTGAAAAAAATATTAATGCCTACAAAATCCAAATAAAACCCTAATATACAATAAAAAAATGTTAATAAACTGTAAAAAATCCTAAAGAACACTAATAAATCCTAAAGAACCCTAATAAACCCCAAAGAACCATATTAAACTCTAAAGAACACTAAAAAACACAAAAGAACCCAAAAAAACGCTAAAACACATTATATAAACCCTAAAAACTACTATAATACCCAAAAAAACCTAAAACACACTAAACCCCCCTAACAACCCCTATCAATCCCAAAAATACAAAAAAACCCATAAACCCCCCCCCCAAAACCATTAATATACCATCAGATACCATAAAAACCCATAAACACCCATTGACAACCCTTAAAAACCCTAAAAAAATTACAAACCATAATCAACCATTAAAATCCTAAAAAAGGATTTAAATAGATACATAAACCCTAAAAACGTTACATAAACCATTAAAAATGCAACAAAAACCATAAAAACGCAACATAAACCAAAAAATGCAACATAAACTCAAAAAACGCAACATAAACCCTAAAAGCACTACATAAACCCTTGAAATATAACATAAACCCTAAAAACCACAACATAAACCCTATAACATGCAACATAAACATTAAAAAATGCTACATATAACTTAAACACAATATAAACCCTAAAAACACTACATGAACCCTAAAACGTTACATAAACCCTAAAAAAGGCAACATCAATGCTACATCACCCCTAAAAATGCTACATAAACCCAGAAAACACTACATAAACCATAAAAAATGATACATAAAACCTAAACCCTAAACACGCTACATAAACCCTAAAAATGTTACAAAAACTCTAAAAATGATACATAAAATCTAAAAATGCTAACTAAACCATAAAAATGCTACATAAACACTAAAAATGCAACATCAACTCTAACAATGCTACACAAACCCTATAATATGGTACAAAAACCCAAAAGACGCTTTAAAACCCTCAAAAATATTAAATCATAATATACCATAATATAATAAATTAAACCCTAATAGACCCCTAATAAGCTCTAATAATCCCTAAAAACACCTTATAATCCCTAAAAACCGTAAGAAACATTACTCAACCCTAATAAAACCTCATAAATACCTAATAAACCTTAATAAATGATAATAAAACCTAATAAACCCAAAAAAAGACGTTAAGAAAACCTAAACAACCCTAACTAACCCTAATTGACACTAATAAACACTGATAAACCTTAATAAACCCCAAAAAACCCTAAAAAGCCCTAATAAACTATAAATAAAGCCAAATAAACCCTACTCAATCCTAACAAACCTTAACACACCATAATAACCCCTAATAAAACCCTACACAACCATAATAAAGAAAAAAATGCTAGTATACCTTAAAAAATCCTAAGAAACCCTGATAAACTCTGATATAACCTATTAAAACCCAAAATATCTCACAAACAATAAAAAATGATCAAAAACAATAAAAATGCGTTATATTACCTCAAAGACCTAAAAACACTAATATAACCTAATAAAGACAAAAAATGCTAATATACCTTAAAAATACCTAGATAACCTAATAAACCATAATAAACTCTAATATAACCAAAGAACCCCTAAAAACTCTAAAAAAAACAAAACGCTAAAAAACAATAAAAACAAGATTTATTATCTAAAAAGACCAAACAAACACTAATATAACCTAATAAATTAAAAACACTAGTAAACCCCTAAAACCCTAATAAACACTAAAATTCCCTAATAAACCAGAATAAAAACTAATAAACCCTAATAAAACCATAATAAAACCCTAAAAATACCTTCTCAACCCTAATAAAAGTTGACACACCATAACAAAACCTAATAAAACCCGACTAAACCCCACTAAACAAAAAAAACGCAAAAAACCCATTAAAAAGCCCAAAAAACCCTAATAAACCATAATAAATTCAAATAAAAGCTAATAAACCATTAAAAATGCTCACAAACACTAAAAACATAATAATAAAATCTAAAAAGTTATAATAACACCTCATATATATTAAAAAATTAGAAAAACACTCATATACCCTAATAAAAACACTAACAAACCCTAGTAAACCCTAAAAATCCCTAACAAACACTAATAAACCGTACTCAACCCTAATAAACCCTAATAAAATCATAAAGATATAGACTTGACCCTAATAAATCCCAAAAAATACCTACACAACACTAATAAACATTAACACTATATAATAATCCATAATAAACCCCACTAAACCCTAAAAAACAAATATACCATTAAAAATCCCTAAAACCCCTAATAAATGCTAATAAAACCTAACAAAGCATAATAACTCTAATAAACCTTAATAAACACTACTAAACACTAAAAAACACTAATATACCCTCTTAAAAATTAATAAACCATAATGAACCATAATAAACACTAATAAATCCTAAACATACCCAAATATAACATAATATACCATAATATACCCTAATAAACCCAACTCAATCCAAATAAATCCCTAAAAATACCTAACAAACCCTAAAAAAACTTGACACTCCATAATAAACCCTAATAAAATCCTAATAACCCCCACCAAACCCTAAAAACACTAATATACCATTGAAAATCCTAAAACCCTAACAAACCATAATAAATGTTAATAACACCTAAAAATCCTAAAAATGATAGTAAACCCTAAAAATACCTCTAATAATAATATTTGTAATAATGCACGTGCATGTGCATATACATGGGCATGGTTTAAATAATAAATTATAATGCACGTGCATGTGCACATGCCTGCGCATTTGCATGTGAATGATAATAAATAATAACGCATGTGAATTGCATGTGTATGTGCATGTGCATGTGAATGATAATAAATAATAAATAATTACGCACATCCAAGTGCATGTGCATGTGCATGTTCATGGTAATAAACTATAAATATTTACCAAGTCCACATGAATGTGCATTTTCATGTGAATGATAATAAATAATAAATAATGACACAGGTGTTAATAGAATAACGCACGTGCATTGCGTGTGCACGTACATCAAAATAAATAATAATAACACATGTGATTATAGAATAATGCAAGTGTATTGCATTTTCATGTGCATGATAATAAATAATATATAATAACGCTCATGCGTATGAATTTACATGTAATGATAATGATAATGATGCATGCACATGCATGGTAATAAATAATAAATAACTACGCACATGCCTGTGCATTTGTATTTGATGATACAAACAACAACAAAAAGAATAATAATAATAATTATTATTATTATTATAATATAATAACACAAGTGCATTTCATGTGCATGTGCATAGTAGTAAATAATAAATAAATAACAATAAATAAGAACGCACATGCATGTGCATGTGCAATTACATTTGATGATAATATTTTTTAAAAGGTTGGGGTAGAAGCCTCATTTTTATTATTAAATAAAAGCAAAGACCTCTTATAACTAGGTAGAGGGAAACTCATTACATAGCCCGAAGGCCCAGTGGGCTTGTAGCCCATTACATAGCCCGTTGGCCCAAATTTTTGGCCCAATTCACATTCTATGAATAGTAACCCACCTGCTACAGTGCCCGCACAGTGCCGCCACCGCTACAGTGCCCTGTCACCGCTACAGTACCCACTGATGAATAGTGCCACCCCTGCTATAGTACCACTACAGTACTTTTGACATTAATGATAATAATAATTATAATGATAATAAATAATATATAATAAATAACAACGCACATGCTTGTGCATTTCCATGTGATGATGATAATAATAATGATAATGATAATAATAATAATAATAATAACTGTTGTAATAATAATAATGAAAGAATAATGATAATAATAAAAGAATAGTACTAGTGAATTGCATATGCACCTACATGGTAATAAATAATAAATAATAATCCACGTGCATCTACATTTTCATGTGACGATAGTAATAATAATAGTATTAGTAATAATAGTAGTAGTGGTGGTGGTGATAGTAGTAGTACTAATGCATATGATAATAGAATATTGAATGTTCATTACCTCTGCATGTGTATGATAATAAATAATAACTCCCGTGCATTGCATTTTCATGTGATGGTGATGATGATAATAATAAAATATTATTGTTATTATTATTATTATTATTAATAACAATGCATGTGATAATAGAATAACACATGTTCATTGAATGTGCATGTATGTGCATTTGGATGTGCATTTTCATGTGACGATGATAACAACAACAACAACAACAACAACAACAACAATAACAACAACAACCACAATAATAATAATAACAATAATAATAACAACGCATTTGATAAAAAAATAACTTGTGTGCATTGCATGTGAAAATGCATGGTAATAAAAATATAATAATAATGAATGTGCTTGTGCATATTCATTTGCATGAGATGATCATAATAATAATAATAACAGTTATAATAAGTTATAGTTGTTTGAAAAAACAGAAGACTGGACAAAAGTGTTAGAAATGGTGTCTGGAAAAACCAAACAAATCACAACGTCATTAGAAAAGGCATAACTTCTTCTTCAGATGTCCATTTCTGCTTTGTGACTAGTCAAACTAAATCTCATGGAACTAAATACAATAAAAATAGGTTCCAGAGTCCGAACAAACACATAGATCAGTAATTCTGACCGTTTTAAGAAAAATTTGACTGGGATCCGGACACAGAAATGGAGTTTCGGAGGACTTATAAAGGTTTTTTTGGGATTTTAGGGTCCCAAACATGACTTCAACTTTTCTGAAGTTATCTTTCTTCATAGATCTATTCGCTGTCTTCGATTTGATATGTGGTAGATCTCAAACAAACAACCGGAGTGAAAGTTATGGTCGTTTGAAGATGGATTTTTTTTGGAGTGGAATAACTATAATATATTATATTCCTTTGATCTTCTCATAGTTTCGATTAGACATGGTCCTCACTCATCTCAAGAGATTTGATTTTACTAGTCACAGCGCTCATTAGAACTCCCGAAGGAGAAGTTATTCCTATTTTAGTGAGTTGTTGGTTTCTTAGGTTTTTAGGCGCTAAGAGGGTTGCTCAATTTAAAACAACAATAACTTCTGCTACGTGTGTTAATTTTGGCTCTACCACATATCAAATCGAATATTGTGAAATGATACACACTCTGGTAACCACTGGAACCCTTTATGACATTCTTCAACCCCCCAAAAGACCCAAAATACCTTTGGATGGTCAAAAGATTGTCTTCTGGAGTCCGTTTTGCAATAACTTCTTCTATGGGTGTCCATTTTTCCTCTACCACATATCAAATCAAAGCTTGATACTAGACCTACACTCCTATAACCACTTAATCACCTTCTGAAATCCTTGATGGCCCAAAAGGTACTTGATCCCTCCAAAAGACCATAACTTCTACTCTAGGAGTCTGTTTTGCCTCTACCATATATCAAATCGAAGCTTTCGACTAGATCACCACATCTGTGACCAATAGGAACACCTTATCATGTTCTTAAAGACCCAAAAGGTCCTTAAGTCCTCAAAATGACTATAACTTCTGCTCTGGGTGTCTGTTTCACCTTTACCACATATCAAATTGAAGCTTTCGACTATCTCTACCCATCTGTGACAACCATGAACAACTAAATAACCCTAACGAACCATGAATAACCACATAAACACTAAAAATCATTAAAATCAACGCAAAACCCTAACAAACCCTAACAAACACTAAAAACCCCTAACAAACCCTAAAAAACCCGAACAAACCCCCTAAAACGCTAAAAAACATAACAATCCCTAACAATCCCTAAATTGCCCTAACAAACCCCAAGAAGCACTAAGAAACCGAAATAAACATAAAAAACCAGAAGAAACCCTAAAACCCCCTACGAAACCATAAGAAACCCTAACATAACCCTAAAAACCCTAACAAAACCGTAACAAAACCCTAAGAAAACCTAAGAAACACTAACACACCCTTAGAAAGCCTAACACACCCTTAGAAACCCTAACACACCCTTAGAAACCCTAGTACACTCTTAGAAACCCCAACACACCCATAGAAACCCTAACACAACCTTAGAAACCCTTAGAATCCATATCACACCCTTAGAAACCCTAACTCACCATAAAAACCCTAACCCAAACTTAGAAACCCTAACACAGCCTTAGAAACCCTAACAAAACCTTAGAATCCCTAAATCACTCTAATAAGAACTAATAAATACAAACAAACCCAACCAACCAATAATAAACCATAATAAACCCTAATAAACCTTAAAGCCCACTACTAAACCCTAATAAACACTAATAAATCGTAATAACCCCTAAAAACCTTATTAGACCCCAATAAAAGATACAAAATACCTAAAAACCCAAATATTCAACAAAAACTCTATTAAACCATGGTGCTGGATGATTTTGGTGGTGATATTGACTGATGCTCTTTTTTGTGTGTGTCTTTTCTTTTGGACCTTTTCTGTTTGTTTTTTCTTGATCTTTTTATGGGGTCGTTATGGGTTTTGGGTGCGGGCCGTTTGACCCCTCCCCTCCCTTATCGGTTGCGTCATTTTCCATTATATATTTAGGGGGGTAGGGAACAGCCTAACCCTCGTATCTTCCTAGACCTATTAAACCATTCAAAATGTTAATATTCACAAAACAATCCTAATAAACCCGGCAAAGACTGTCAAAACCCTAAAAAACCATAAATACCCAAAAAACCCCAAAACCCTAAAAAACCCTGTAAACCCTAAAAAATCCAAATTTACCCTAAAAACCCAAAAAAAATCTAAAACCCCTAAATAACCAAAAAATCCGAAAAACCCAAAAACAAACCTAAAAAACCCAAAAAACCCATAAAGAAATCGCAAAACCCATAAGAAACCAAAAAACCACTAAAAATGCCAAAAACCCTAAAAAGTTTATAAAGGCCTAACAAAACACGGACCAATCCTATGATACCCTTAAAACCCCTAAAAACCCACAAGAAAACCCTAAAAACGTCAAAAAAAACCCTAATACACCCTAAAGAACCCAAAAAACCTTAAAAAACCCTAAAGAACCACTAAATCCACTAACAACGCTACATAAACCCTATCAATTGCTACAAAAACCCGAAAAATGCTTCAAAATCCACAAAACGCAACAAAAACCCAAAAATGCTAAAATAACCCTTACAAAGCATAAAAAATCCAAACACACCCATATAACCCCCAAAAAATTGCAAACCCCAAACAACTCAAATAAAGCATAACAAACCCTAAAAACACTAACAAAACATAAAAACCCTAACTACCACTAATACCCCCTAAGAACAACTAATAAACCCTAATAACCAATAAAAACCATGATTAAACCCTAAAAACACTTAAAAACATTAATAAATCGTAATAACCTGTAAAAACCCGTAACAAACTCTATTTGACACTAATAAATTCTAAAAAAGCCCTAAAACCCCTAATATACAATAAAAAACACTATTAAACCATAATAAACCCTAATAATCACTAAAAAACCTAAAAAACCCAACAAAATGCTACAAAAATCTCCAAATAATAGCCTACAAAACCCTACAACCCACTAATAAACCCTAAAAACCCTAATAACCTCGAAATAAATTGTAACAAACCCTAACAACCCCAAATAAATCGTAACAAATCCTAACAACGCCAAATAAATCGTAACAAACTGAAAAAACCATAACAAACCCCTAATAAACCCCAATAAACCCTAACAAATCATAATAAACCCTAAAAAATCGTAATAAACCTAAATACACGTTACTAAACCCTAATAAATAAAATAAACCCTAATAAACCCTAATAAATCCTAAATAAACCTACAAGAGGATGATAAACCCTAGAAAAATCTATTAATGCCTACAAAAGCCCAATAAAACCCAAATATACAATAAAAAATGCTAATAAACTGTAACAAATCCTATAGAACACTAATATACCCAAAAAAACCCTAATAAACGCAAAAGAACCGTATTAAACTCCAAAGAACACTAACAACCCTAAGGAACCCAAAAAAAGGGTAAAACACATTATATAAACCCTAAAAACTGCAACAATAACCAAACAAACCCTAAAACACACTAAAAACAATAACAACCCATATCAATCCCAGAAAAACCAAATAAATCCATAAAACCCAACAAAAACCATTAAAAATCCATCAGATACCATAAAAAACCACAAACACCCGTTAACAACCCTTAAAATCCCAAAAAACACTACATACCATAAACAACCATTAAAACCCTAAAAATCCTTCAAATAGATACATAAACCCTAAAAATGTTACATAAACCCTAAAATGCAACCAAAACCCTAAAAATGCAACCTAAACCAAAAAATGTAACATAAACCCAAAAAATGCTACATAAACCCTAAAAGCACTACATAAACCCTAGAACAATAATATAAACCCTAAAAACACAATATAAACCCTAAAAAATGACACATAAACATTAAAAACGCTACATAAAACCTAAAAACACAATATAAACCCTAAAACACTACATGAACCCTAAAAATGATACATAAACCCTAAAAAATGCAACATAAATGCTGCATCACCCCTAAAACGCTACATAAACCCAGTAAACGCAACAGAAACCCTAAAAATGCTACATAAAACCTAAACCCAAAATAAGCTACATAAACCCTAAAAATGTTTCATAAAGCCTAAAAATGATACAAAAAATCTAAAACTGCTAACTAGACCCTAAAAACACTACATAATCACTAAAAATGCAATATAAACTCTAACAACGCTACACAAACCCTAAAAAATGCTACAAAAACCCTAAAGATATTTGAAAAACCTCAAAAATATTAAACCCTAATATACCATAATATAAATAATTAAACCCTAATAAACCCCAAATAAAACCCTAATAAACTCTAGTAATCCCTAAAAACAGCTTATAACCCTAAAAACTCTAAGAAACTCTACTCAACCCTAATAAAACCCCAAAAATACCTAATAAAACCCCAAAAATACCTAATAAACCCTAATAAATGATAATAAAACCTAATAAACCCCCAAAAAACATTAATAAAACCTAAACAACCCTAACCAACCCTAATAGACACTAATAAACACTAATAAACCCTAATAAACCCCAAAAAACCCTAAAAAGCCATAATAAACCATAAGTAAAGCCAAATAAACCCTACTCAACCCTAACAAACCTTAACACACCATAATAACCACTAATAAGACCCTACAAAACCTTAATAAATAAAAAACAGCTAGTATGACTTAAAAAATCTCAAGAAACCCTGGTAAACTCTAATATAGTATAATTAACCCTAAAAACGCTAACAAATAAAAAACGATCACAAAAAATAAAAACATTCTATATTACCTAAAAAGACCTAAAAACACTAATATAACCTAATAAAGACAAAAAAATGCTAATATATCTTAAAAATCCCTAGAAACCATAATAAACCATAATAAACTCTAATATAACCTAAGAAATCCTAAAAACACTCACAAAAAAACAAAATGCACACAAATAATGAAAACAAGCTATATTATCTAAAAAGACCTAAAAACAATAATATAACTTAATAAAACAAAAAAACTAATAAACCCCTTACAAATCATAATAAACCCTAAAAACCCTAATAAAAACTAATAAACCCTAACAAAAACTAATATAACTCATGCAGGTGCATGGTAATAAATAATAAATAATAATGCACATGCATGTGGATTTGCAAGTGATAATGATAATAATAATGATAATGATGATGATGATATTAATAATAATATTAATAATAATAATAATAATAACTGTGATAATAATAATAATAATAAAATAATAATACAAGTGCATTGCATATGCACATGCATGGTAATAAATAATAAATAATAATGCACGTGCATCTGAATTTGCATGTGATGATAATAATAATAACAGTAGTAGTAGTAGTAATGATAACAATAGTAGTACCAATGCATGTGACAATAAAATATTGCATGTGCATTACGCGTGCACATGCATGGTAATAAATAATAACGTGCGTGCATTGCATTTTCATGTGATGATGATGTCGATGATAATAATTATATTAATAATAATAATAACAACACATGAGATAATAGAATAACGCACGTGCATTGAATGTGCATGCTTATGTATTTTCATGTGCATTTGCAGGTGATGATAATAATAAAAAAACAACAACAACAACCACAATAATAATAATAACAATAAGAATAACAACATATGTGGTAATAAAATAACGTGTGTGCATTGCATGTGCACGTTCATGGTAATAAAAAATAAATAATAATTCATGTGCATGTGCATGTGCATGATAATAAATAATAACTCATAGTGCACGTGATCATAATAGTAACAATAATAGTAATATTATTAACAATAGTGCATGTGATAATAGAATAACACACATGTATTGAATGTTCACGTGTATGGTAATAAATAATAACACACGTGCATTTGATGATAATAACAATAATAACAATTTTAGTAATAATAACAATATCAATAAAAATGCATGTGATAGTTGAATAATGTAGGTGCATTGCGTGTGCACGTGCATGGTAATAAATAATAACGGACGTTCATGTGCATTTACATATGAAGATGATAATAATAATAATAATAATAATAATAACAACAACAACAACAACATATTCACGTGCATGGAAATAAATAATATATAATAAATAATTTATAATAACGCATGTGCATCTGCATTTGCATGTGATGATAATAATAATAATAAGAGTAATAACAATAATGATAATTATAATAATTATAATGATAATAATGATAATAACAACGTGTGTGATAATAGAATAACACACGTCCTAACAAACCATAACAAAACCTAACAAACCCTAACAACCACTAATAACCCCTAAGAACCACTAATAATCCCAAATAACACCTGAACCCCACTATTAAACCCTAAAACCCTAATAAACACTAATAAATCATAACAACTTTTAATAAACCCTAAAAACCCCTATTAGACTCTAATAAATTCTACAAAAGCCATAAAACCCCTAATATACAATAAAAAACACTATTTAGCCATTATAAATCCTTATAATCACAAAAAACCCTAACAAACCCGACAAAACACTACAAAACCCGCTAAATAATAGCCTAAAAACCCTACAACCCGCTAATAAACCCTAAAAAACCCTAATAACCCCAGAATAAATCGTAAAAAACCCTAACAACCCCAAATAAATTGAAACTAATCCTAATAATGCCAAATAATTCGTAAAAAACTGAAACAAACAATAAAAAACCCCTAATAAACCGCAATAAACCCTAACAAATCATAATAAAACCTAATAAAACGTAATAAACCCAAATACACGTTAATAAACCCTAATAAATAAAATAAACCCTGAAGAAACCCTAATAAATACTAAATAACCCTAAAAAAGGTTTATAAACCCTAGAAAAAGCTATTAATGCCAACAAAAGCCCAATAAAACCCAAATATTCAATAGAAATGCTAATAAACCGTAAAAAATCCTAAAGAACAGTAATAAACCCAAAAGAGCACTAATAAACCCTAAATGACCAAAATATACTCTAAAAAACACTAAAAACCATAAAGAACCCAAAACATGCTAAAACACATTACATAAACCCTAAAAACTGCTACAATAACCAAACAAACTAAAAAACCCCTAACAACCCCTATTAATCCCAAAAAAACAAATAAACCCTTAAAAACCCCCAAAAAACCATTGAAAACCAATCAAATACCATATAACCATAGACACCCGTTTACAACCCTTAAAACCCTAAAAACCACAACAAACTATAAAAAACCATTAAAACCCTAAAAGGCAAACAAATAGATACATAAACCCAAAAAATGTTACATAAATCCTAAAAATGAAACATAATCCCTAAAAACGCAACATAAACCTAATAAATGAAACATAAACTCAAAAAACACTACATAATCCCAAAAAGCACTGCATAAACCCAAGATCCATAACATAAACCCTAAACAATGAAACATAAACATTAAAAAACGCGACATAAAACCAAAAAACACAACATAAACCCTAAAAACACTATATGAACCCTAAAAACGTTACATAAACCCTAAAAATGCTACATAAAACATAAACCCTAAACATGCTACATAAACCCTAAAAAATTAACATAAACCCTAAAAAATGCTACAGAAAACCTAAAACCACTAACTAAACCCTAAAAGCGCTACATAAACACTAAAAATGCTACATAAACTCAAACAATGCTACACAAACACTAAAAAATGCTACAAAAACCCTAAAGATGCTTCAAAACAATCAAAAATATTAAACTGTAATATACCATAATATAATAAATTAAACCCTAATAAACCCCTAATAAACACTAATAATCCCTAAAAACACCTTATAATCTCTAAAATCCCTAAGAGACTCTACTCGACCCTAATAAAACAACAAAAATACCTAATAAACCCTAATAAATGATAATGAAACCTAATAAACACAAAACACACGTTAAGAAAACCAAAACAAACATAACCAACCCTAATAGACACTACTAAACACTAATAAACCATAATAAACCCCAAATAAAACCTAAAAATCTCTAATAAACCATAAATAAATCCAAATAAACCCTACTGAACCATAACAAACCTTAACACACCGTAATGGCCGCTAATAAAACCCTACAAAACCCTAATAATGAAAACAAATGCTAGTATACCTTAAAAATTCCTTAGAAACCCTGATAAACTCTAATATAACCTAATAAACCTTAAAAGTGCCAACAAAAAATAAAAAAATGATCACAAACAATAAAAACACGCTATATTACCTAAAAACACCGAGAAACACTAATATAACCAAATAAAGACAAAAATGATAATATACCTTAAAAATCCCTAGAAACCATAATAAACCATAATAAACAATAATATAACCTAAGAAACCCTAAAAATGCTCACAAACAAAAATAAAATGCTCACAAACAATAAAAAACACTATATTATCTAAAAATACTTAACAAACACTAATATAACCTAATAAAACAAAAAAAAGTAATAAACCCCTAATAAACCCTAATAAACCAACAAATTCCCTAATAAACTCTAATAAAAACTAATAAACCCCAATAAAACAATAATAAAACCCAAAAAATACCTTCTCCACCACAATAAACTTTGACAGACCATAATAAAGCCTAATAAAACCCAACTAAACGCCAATAAACAAAAAAACGCAAACAACCCATTAAAAAGCCATATAAACCCTAATAAATTAGAATAAATTCTAATAAAATATAATAAACCATAAAAAATGATCACAAACACTAAAAACACGCTAATAATACCTAAAAAGTCCTAACAATATCTCATATATATTAACAAAAACTAAAAAACACTCATATACCCATATAAAAATACCAACAAACCCTAGTAAACCCTAAAAATCCCTAACCAACCCTAATAAACACTAATGAACCCAAATAAACCCTAAATATACCTACTTAACCCTAACAAAACCCTAAAAATACATTCTCAACACTAATAAACCTTAACACATTATAATATACAATAATAAACCCCACTAAACCCTAAAAAACGCAAATATACCATTAAAAAGCCATAAAACCCCTAATAAATTTTAATAAAACCTTACAAATCTTAAAATCCTTAATAAACCCTAATAAACACAACTAAATCCTAAAAAAATTTAATATACCCTCTTAAAAATTAATAAACCATAATGAATGATAATAAACCCTAATAAATCCTAAACGTACCAAAATATACCATAATATACCCTAATAAACCCAACTCAATCCTAATAAAACCCTAAAAATACCTAATAAACCCTAATAAACCTTAACACGCCATAATAAACCCTAATAAAATCCTAATAACTCCCACCAAACCCAAAAAAACCCTAATATACCATTAAAAACCCTAAAACCCTAACAAACCATAATAAATATTAATAACATATAAAAATTCTAAAAAATGATAGTAAACCCTAAAAATACCTCTAATAATAATAATATTAATAACGTACGTGCATGTGCATATGCATGCGCATGGTTTAAATAATAAATCATAATGCACGTGCATGTGCATATGCCTGTACATTTGCATGTGAATGATAATAAATAACAAATTATAAATAATAACGCATGTGAATTACATGTGTATGTGCATGTGCATGTGAATGATAATAAATAATAAATAATAATAATAATATAATAACACACGTTCATTTCATGTGCATGTGCATAGTAGAAAATAATAAATAAATAATAATAAATAAGAACTCACATGCATGTGCATGTGCATTTACATTTTTTGATAATATTAATAATACTAATTTTAATAATAATAATAATAATAACACATGCACCTACATGGTAATAAATAATAAATAACAACACACATGCATGTGAATTTTCATGTGATAATGATAATAATAATGATAATGATAATAATAATAATAATAATAACAATAATAATTGTGATAATAATAATAATAATAAAAGAATAATACAAGTGCATTGCATATGCACGTGCATGGTAATAAATGATAAATAATAATGCACGTGCATCTACATTTGCACGTAATAATAGTAATAAAAACTACGGTATTAATAATAGTAGTAGTAGTGGTGATAATAGTAGTAGTACCAATGCATGTGATAATACAATATTGCACGTGCATTACGTGTGCACGTGCATGGTAATAAATAATAATCCTCGTGCATTGCATTTTCATGTGATGGTGATGATGATGATAATAATAATAATAATAATATTATTATTATTATTAACAATGCATGTGATAATAGAATAATGCACGTGCATTGAATGTGCGTGTATGTGCATTCGAATGTGCATTTTCATGTGATGATAAGAACAACAACAACAATAACAACAACAACAACAATAACCACAATAATAATAATAACAATAACAATAACAAAACATGTGATAATAAAATAACGTATGTGCATTGCATGTGCACGTGCATGGTAATAAAAATATAATAATAATGCACGTGCATGTGCGTGTTCATGTGGATGAGATGATGATAATAATAATAATAATAGTAATAATAAGTTATAGTTGTTTGAAAAAATAGCAGACAAGACAAAAATGCTAGAAATGGGGTCTCGAAACACTGAACAAATAACAGAGTCATTGAAAAAGGCATAACGTCTTCTTCGGGTGTCCATTTCTACTCTTTGAATAGTCAAACTGAATCTCATAGAACAAACTACGATAAAAATAGGTATCAGAGGCCGAACAGACACACAGATCATAAGTGATGACCATTTTAAGAAACATTTGACAGAGATCCGTTCACGGAAATGGAGTTTTTAAGGCCTTCTGTTGGGTTTCTGGGATTTTAGGGTCTCAAACATGACTTGAACTATGTTCAAGGCATCCTTCTGCGTATATCTCTTCGCTACTTTAGATTTGATATGTAGTCGAGCTCAAACAGACAACCAGAGTGAATGTTATGGCCGTTTGAAGTTGTACTTTTTTTTGGAGTGGTATAACTAATATATCTGATATTTCTTTGATATTCTCATACTTTCTACTAGACTCGACCCTCACTCATCTCACGAGCATCGATTTGACTGGTCATAGAGCTCAAATGGACACTCGAAAGAGAAGTTATGTCTATTTTTTGAGTTGTGGGTTTATTAGGTTTTTAGGCGCTAGGAGAGTTGCTCAATTTAAAATGACAATAACCTCTGCAACATGTGTTAATTTTGGCTCTACCACATATCAAATTGAAGATTGTGAAAAGATACACACTCTGGTAATGACTGAAACCCTTTCTAACATTCTTCAACCCCCCAAAAGACCCAAAATCTCTTTGGATGGTCAAAAGATTGGATTCTGGTGTCCGTTTTTCAATAACATCAACTATGGGTGTATGTTTTACCTCTACCACATATCAAATCAAATATTGCAACTATACCTACACTCCTATAACCACTGAATCACCTTCTCACAGCTTTGAAGGCCCAAAAATGTACTTAAACCCTCCAAAAGACAATAACTTCAACTCCGGGAGTCCTCTTTGCCTCTACCATATATCAAATCGAAGCTTTCGACTAGATCCACACATATGTTACCAATAGGAACACCTTATCACGTTCTTAAAGTCCCAAAAGGTCCTTAAGTCCTCCAAATGACCATAACATCTGCTCCCGATGTCCGTTTCACCTCTACCAGATATAAAATTGAAGCTTGCGACAAGCTCTACACATCTGTGACTACCATGAACAACTAAATAACCCTAAATAACCCTGAATAAACCGATAAACACTAAAAACCATTAAAACCCATGAAAAATCCTAACAAACCCTAGCAAACCCAAACAAACACTAACAAACCCTAATAGACCCTAACAAACCCTAACAAACCCTAATAAACCCCCCAAAACCATAAAATCATAACAAACCCTAAAAAAACCTAAAAAACACTAACAATCCCTAAAAAACCCTAAGAAGCACTAAGAAACCCCAATAAACCAAAAAAACTAAGAAACCGTAAAAAACCCCTAAGAAACCATAAGAAACCCTAACAAAAACCAGAAAAACCTAAAAAAACCCTATGCAAACCTAATAAATAGTAACAGACCCTTAGAAACCCTAACACACCCTTAGAAACCCTAACTCTCCCTTAGAAACACTATCACACCCTTAGAAACACCAACACACCCCTGGAAACCCTAACACAACCTTAGAAACCCTTAGAAACAATATCAAACCCTTAGAAACCCCAACCCGCCCATAAAAACCCTAACCCACCCTTAGAAACCCTAACACACACTTAGAAACCCTAACAAACCCTAAGACACCCTAAATCACTCTAATAAGCACTAATAAATCCTATCAAACCCTACTAACCAATAATAAACCATAATAAACCCTAGTAAACGCTAAATCCCAATATTAAACCCTAATAAACACTAATAAATCGTAATAAACCCTAAATCCTATTAGACCCCAATAAAAGCTACAGAATACCTAAAAATGAAATATGAAACAAAAAATCTAGTAAACCATTCAAACCACTAATATTCACAAAAAACCCTAACAAACCCAACAAAACCTGAAAAAACCGTAAAAACCCAAAAAAAACTAAAAAACCATAAAAACCCTAGAAAACCGTAAAATCTTAAAAAAACCCTAGAACCCTAAAAAACCTAAAGAAACACTGAAGCCACTTAAAATTCTACATAAAACCTAACAAATGCTACCAAAAACTGAAAAATTCTTCAAAACCCACAAAACGCAACAAACCCCCAAAATACTAAAATAACCCTAACAAAGCATAAAAAATCCAAACACACCCATAAAACCAAAAAAATGCATAAAACCCCAAACAAATCAAACAAACTATAAAAAAACCTAAAAACCATAACAAAACCTAACCAACCCTAACAACCACTAATAACACCTAATAACCACTAATAACCCCTAAAACCCACTATTAAACCCTCAAAACCCTAATAAACACAAATAAATCGTAATAACCTATAATAAACCCTAACAAACTCTATTAGACCCTAATAAACACTAAAAATCCCTAAAACCCTTAATCTAAAATAAAAACACTATTAAACAATAATAAAACCTAATAATCACTAAAAACTATAACAAACCCGACAAAACACTACAAAAACCTCGAAATAATTGCCTACAAAACCCTAAAACCCACTAATAAACCCTAAAAAACCCTAACAACCCCAAAATAAATTGTAACAAACCCTAAAAACCCAAATAAATTGTAACAAATCCTAACAATGCCAAATAAATCATAATAAACTGAAATAAACCAAAACAAACCCCTAATAAACCGCCGTAAACCCTAACAAATCATAATAAACCATAATAAATCGTAATAAACCCAAATACATGTTACTAAACCCTAATAAATATAATAAACCCTAATAAACCCCAATACATCCTAAATAACCATAAAAAGGTTGATAAACCCTAGAAAAAGCTATTAATGCCTACAAAAGCAAAATAAAACCCTAATATACAATAACAAACTCTAATAAACTATAACAACACCTAATTAACAATAATAAACCCTAAAGAACCCTAATAAACCCTAAAGAACCATATTAAACTCTAAATAACACAAAAAACCCCTAAATAACCCAAAAAAATTCTATAACACATTATATAAACCATAAAACCGCTACAATACCCAAACATACCGTAAAACAAACTAAAAAACCCTAACAACCCCTATCTATCCCAAAAAAACAAATAAAACCATAAACCCCCCCCCCCAAACCAATAAAAGGCCATCAGATACCACAAAAAACTATAAACACCTTTTAACAACCCATAAAAACCCTAAAAAAACTACAAACCATAAACAAACATTAAAACCCTCAAAAAGGCTTCATATAGATACATAAAAGCCAAAAACATTACATAAACCCTTAAAATGAAACAAAAACCTAATAAACGCAACATAAACAAAAAAACACAACATAAACCCTAAAAAACGCTACATAAACCCTAAAACCACTACATAAACCCTAGAACTGTGACATAAACCCAAAAAACACAATATAAACCCTAAAAAATGCAACATAAACATTAAAAACACTACATAAAACCTAAAAACGCAATATAAACCATAAAAACACTACATGAACCCTAAAAATGTTACACAAACCCTATATAATGCAACATAAACGCTACATCACCCCTAAAAACGCTACCCAAACCAAGAAAACGCAACATAAACCCTAAAAAATGCTACATAAAACATAAACCCTAAACATGCTACATAAACCCTAAAAACGTTCCATAAACCCTGAAAATGATACATAAAATCTAAAACTGCTAACTAAACCCTAAAATGCTACATAAACACAAAAAATGCTACATAAACTATAACAATGCTACAAAACCCTTAAGAAATGCTACAAAACCCCTAATGATGCTTTAAATCCCTCAAAATATTAAACCCTAATATACCATAATATAAAAAATTAAACCCTAATAAACCCCTAATAAACTCTAATAATCCCTAAAACACCATATAATCCCTAAAAACATAAGAAACTCTACTCAATACTAATAAAACCACATAAATACTTAATAAACCCTAATAAATGGTAATAAAACCTAATAAACCCTAAAAACACGTTAAGAAAACCTAAACAACCCTAACCAACACTAATAGACACTAATAAACACTATTAAACCCTAATAAATCCCAAAAAACCCCAAAAGCCCTAATAAACCATAAATAAAGCCAAATAAACCCTACTCAACCCTAACAAACCTTAACACACCATAGTAACCCCTAATAAACCCCTAAAAAACCCTAATAAACAAATAAAATGCTAGTATACCTTAAAAATCCCTAGAAACCCTAATAAACTCTAATATAACCTAATAAACCCTAAAAACACTCACAAATAATAAAAAAACGATCACAAAAAATAAAAACGCGCTATATTACCTAAAAAGACCCAAAACACTAATATATCCTAATAAAGACAAAACATGCTAATATACCTAAAAATCCCAAGAAACCCCAATAAACCATAATAAACTCTAATATAACCTAAGAAATCCTAAAAATGCTCACAAAGAAAAAAAATGCTCACAAATAATAAAAACACGCTATATTATCTAAAAAGACCTAACAAACTCTAATATCAAAAAATAAAACAAAAAAACTAAGAAACCACTAAAAAACCCAAACAAACCCTAAAACCCCCAAATAAACCCTAATAAAAACTAATAATGCCTAATAAAACCATAATAAAACCCTAAAAATACCTTCTCAACCCTAATAAACCTTGACACACCATAACAAAACCTAATAAAACCCAAATAAACCCTAATAAACAAAAAAAATGCAAACAAACCATTAAAAATCCCTTGAAACCCTAATAAGCAATAATAAATTTAAATAAAATCTAATAAACAATTAAAAATGCTCTCAAACACTAAAAACACGCTAATAAAACCTAAAAAGTCATAACAACCCCTCATATATATTAACAAAAACTAAAAAACACTCATATACAATAATAAAAACACTAACAAACCCTAGTAAACCCTAAAAATCCCTAAAAACCCCTAATAAACCATACTCAACCCTAATAAACCCTAATAAAACCTTAAACATACCGACTCAACCCTAATAAAACCCTAAAAATACCTACTCAACGCTAATAAACCTTAACACTCCCTAATAAACCATAATAAACCCCACTAAACCCTAAATAATGAAAATATATCATTAAAAATCCATAAAGACCCTAATAAATTCTAATAAAACATAACAAAGCTTAAAAGCACTAATAAACCCGAATAAACATGACTAAACACTAAAAACCCTAATATACCCTCTTAAAAATTAATAAACCATAATGAACCATAATATACCCTAATAAATCCTAAACATACCCAAATATACCATAATATACCATAATATATCCTAATAAACCCAAATAAATCTTAATAAAACCCTAAAAATACCTAATAAACCCTAATAAACCTTGACACACCATAATAAACCTTAATAAAATCCTAATAACCCCCACCAAACCCTAAAAAATGTTAATATACCATTAACAACCCTAAAACCATCAAAAAACATAATAAATGTTAATAACACCTAAAAATACTAAAAAATTATAGTAAACCCTAAAAATACCTCTAATAATAGTAATAGTAATAACGCACGTGCATGTGCATATGCATGTGCATGGTTTAAATAATAAATCATAAAGCACGTGCATGTGCATATGCCTACGCATTTGCATGTGAATGATAATAAATAATAAATTATAAATAATAACACTTATGATAATAGAATAACGCACGTGCATTGCGTGTACACGTGCATTAGAATAAATAAGAATAACACGTCTAATAATATAATAACCCAAGTGCATTGCCTTTGCATGTGCATGATAATAAATAATATTTAATAACGCACGTGCATGTGCATTTACATGTAATGATAATGATAATGACGCATGCACATGCATGGTGATAAATAATAAATAACAACACGTGTGCATGTGCATTTGTATATGATGATATAAAAAACAACAAGAATAATAATAATAACAATAATAATAATAATAATAATAATAGAATAACGCAAGTGCATTTCATGTGCACGTGCATAGTATTAAATAATAAATAATAATAACTAAGAACGAACATGCATGTGCATGTCCATTTACCTTTGATGATAATATTAATAATAATAATTGTAATAATAATAATAATAATGCATGCACGTGCATGGTAATAAATAATAAATAACCGCGCACATGCATGTGCATTTGAATGTGATAATGATAATAATAATGATAATGATAATAATATTATTAATAATAAAAAAACTGTGATAATAATAATAATAATAAATGAATAATACAAGTGCATTACATATGCACGTACATGGTAATAAATAATAAATAATAATGCATGTGCATCTACATTTGCATGTGATGATAGTAATAATAATAGTAGTAGTAATAATAGTAGTATTAGTAGTGATAATGTAGTAGTAGTAATTCATATGATAATAGAATATTGCATGTGCATTACGTGTGCGTGTGTATGGTAATAAATAATAACTCGTGTGCATTTCATTTTCATGTGATGATGATGATGATGATCATAACAATAATAATAATAATAATAATATTAATAATAACAACGCATTTGATAATAGAATAACGCACGTTCAATGAATGTGAGTGTATGTGCATTTTGATGTGCATTTTCATGTGATGATAATAACAATAACAACAACAACGACAACAAAAACCACCACAATAATAATAATAACAATAATAACAACAACACATGTGATAGTAAAATAACGTGTGTGCATTCCATGTGCACGTGCAGGGTAATAAAAATATGATAATAACGCACATCCATTTGAAACTGCATTTTCATGTGAATTTTCATGAGATAATGATAATAATATTAATAATAACAGTAATAATAAGTTATACTTCTTTGAGAAAACAGCGGACATGACAAAAGTGTTAGAAATGGTGTCTCGAAAAACCTAACAAATCACAAAGTCATTAAAAAAGGCATAACTTCTTCTTCAAGTGGATATTTCCACTTAGTGAGTAGTCAAACTAAATCTCATGGAATAAAATACGATAAAAATAGGTGTTGGAGGCCGAACAGATGCACATATCAGATGTTATGACCATTTTAAGAAAAATTTGACAGAGATCCAGACACGGAAATGGTGTTTTTTAGGAAATCTGATGGTTTTTTTGGGATTTTAGGGTCCCAAACAATACTTAAACTTTTCTAATGTTATCCTTCTATGTAGATCACTTCGTTTCCTTCGATTTGATATGTTATAGAGCTCAAGCGGAAAACCGGAGTGAACTTTATGGCCGTTTGAAGTTGGACTTTTTTTGGAGTGGTATAACTAATATATCTTCTATTTATTTAATCTTATCATAGTTTCTACTAATCTTGGGCCTCACTCATCTCATGAGCTTCAACTTGACTAGACACAACGCTCAAACGAACACCTGAAGTAGAACTTATGCCTATTTTAGTGAGTTGTGGGATTCTTAGGTTTTTAAGAGCTTGGAGGGTTGCTCAATTTAAAACGACAATAATTTCTGCTACGTGTGTTAATTTTGTCTCTACCACATATCAAATCAAATTTTGTGAAAAGATAAACACTTTGGTAACCACTAGAACCCTTTCTGAAATTCTTCAACCCCCAAAAGACCCAAAATCCCTTTGGATGGTCAAAAGATTGGCTTCCGGTGTCCGTTTTGCAATAACTTCTTCTATGGGTGTCCGTTTTTACTCTACCTCATATCAAATTGAAGCTTGTGACAAGACCTACACTCCTATAACCAATGAATCACCTTCTCACATTCATGACGACCCAAAAAGGTACTTAATCCCTCAAAAAGACTATAACTTCTACTCTGGGAGTCCGTTTTGCCTCTACCATATATCAAATCGAAGCTTTCGACTAGATCTACATATAGGTGATCAATAGGAACACCTTATCACGTTCTTAAAGTCCCAAAAGGTCCGTAAGTCCTCCAAATGACCATAACTTTTGCTCTGGGTGTCCATTTCACCTTTACCACATATCAAATTGAAGGTTGCGACTAGCTCTACGCATATGTGACCACCATGTACAACTAAATAAACCTAAAAACCCATGAATATTTCCATAAACACTAGAAACTTTTAAAAACCACACAAAACCCAAATAAACCCAAACAAACCCTAACAAACACTAACAAAACCTAACAAACCCTAGCAAACCCTAACAAACCACAACAAACCCCAAAAAACCGTAAAAACATAACAAACCCTAACAAACCCTAACAAACCCTAACAAGCCCTAACAAACCCCAAGAATAATTAAGAAACCCCAATAAACACAAAAAGCCAATGAAACACTAAAAACCCCTAAGAAACCCTAACATAACCCTAAAAACCCCCAAAAACCCTCAGAAAGCCTAAGAAACACTAACACGCCTTTAGAAACCCTAACACACCCTTAGAAACACTAATACCCCCTTAGAAAACCAAGAACACCCTTAGAAACCCCAAAACTCACACAGAAACACTAACACAACCTTAGAAACCCTTAGAAACCATAGCACACCCTTAGAAACCCTAACTCACGCATAAAAACTATAACCCAACCTTAGAAACCCTAAAACACCCTTAAAACCCTAAAAAACTCTTAGAAACCCTAAATCACTCTAATAAGAACTAATAAATACTAGAAAACCTATCCAACCAATAAAAAACCATAATAAACCCTAATAAACCCTAAATCCCACAATTAAACCCTAATAAATACTAATAAATCGTAATAAACCCTATTAGACACCAATAAAAGCTACAAATTATGTAAAAACCCAAATATACAAAAAAATGCTATTAAACCATTCAAAATGCTAATATTCACAAAAAAACCCTAACAAACCTGGAAAAACCTGACAAAACCCTAAAAAACCATAAAACCCCAAAAGAACCCTAAAAAACCCGAAACCCCTAAAAACCGAAAAAACAGAGAAAACCTGAATACAAACCTAAAAAAACCTAAAAAACATCAAAAACCCCTAAAAAACCTAAAACCCACTAAAAATGCTAAAAACCATAAAAAGCCAAAAAAATGCCTAACAAAACCCTAACCAACCCTATAAAACCCTTAAAACCCCAAGAAAACCCTAAAAACCTCAAAAGAAACACTAATACACCCTAAAGAACCCTAAAAACACTAAAGAACCCTAAAGAACCACTAAAGCCACTAACTACGCTACATAAACCCAATCAATTACTACAAAAACCTGAAAAATGCTTCAAAACCCACAAAACGCCACAAAACCCCAAAAACGCGAAAATAATCCTAACAAAGCATAAAATATCCAAACACACCCATAAAACACAAAAAACGCATAAAACCCCAAACAACTGAAACAAATCGTAACAAACCCTAAAAACCCTAACAAAACCTAACAAACCATAACAATCACTAATAACTCCTAAGAACCACTAATAAACCCTAATAACCCATAAAACCCACTATTAAACCCTAAAACCCTAATAAACACAAATAAATTGTAATAACCAGTAATAAACCCTAATAAACTCTATTAGACCCTAATAAATGCTAAAAATACCTAAAACCCCTAATAGACAATATAAAACACCATTAAAATATAATAAACCCTAATAATCACAAAAAACCCTAACAAACCTGACAAAACCCTACAAAAATCTCCAAATAATAGCCTACAAAACCCTACAACCCACTAATAAACCCTAAAAAACCTTAATAACCCAAAAATAAATCTTAACAAACCATAAAACCCCCAAATAAATCATAACAAATCCTAAAAGCGCCAAATAAATCGTAACAATCTGAAACAAACCATAAAAACCCCTACTAAACCCCAATAAACCCGAACAAATCATAATAAACCCTTATAAATCGTAATAAACCCAAATACACATTACTAATCCCTAATAAATAAAATAAACCATAATAAACCCTAATAAATCCTAAATAACTTTTAAAAGGTTGATAAACCCTAGAAAAAGATATTAATGCCCTACAAAATCCCAATAATATCCTAATATACAATAAAAATGATAATAAATTGTAACAAATCCTAAAGAATACAAATAAACCCTAAAGAACCCTAATAAACCCTAAAGAACCATATTAAACTCTAAAGAATACTAAAAACCCTAAAGAACCCAAAAAACGATAAAACACATTATATAATCTTTAAAAACCTCTAAAATACCCAAACAAACCCTAAAACACACTACAAAACTCTAACAACCCCTATCGATCCCAAAAAAACAAATAAACCCATAAAACCCCCCAAAACCATTAAAAATCCATCAGAAACCATAGAAAACCATAAACACCCATTAATAACCCTTAAAACCCTAAAAAACACTACAAACCATAAACAACCATTAAAACCCTAAAAGGCTTCAAATAGATACATAATCCCTAAAAACATTACATAAACCCAAAAAATTGCAACAAAAACCCTAAAAACGCAACATAAACCAAAAATAGAACATAAACCCAAAAAATTCTACATTAACCCAAAAAGCACTACATAAACCCTAGAACTGTAAAATAAACCCTAAAAACACAACATAAACCCTAAAAAACGCAACATAAACATTAAAAAACGCAACATAAAACCTAAAAACCCAATATAAACCCTAAAAACACTACCAGAACCCTAAAAACGTTACATAAACCCTAAAAAATGAAACATAAACGCTACATCACCCATAAAAATGCTACATAAACCCAGAAAACACAACATAAACCCTAGAAAATGCTATATAAAACCTAAATCCTAAACAGGATACATAAACCATAAAAATGTTACATAAACCCTAAAATGATACACAAAACCTAAAACTGCTAACTAAACCCTAAAATGATACATAAACACTAAAAATGCTAGATAAACTCTAACAACGCTACACAAACCCTAAAAAATGCTACAAAAATCCGAAAGACATTTCAAAACCCTCAAAAATATTAAACCGTAATATACCATAATATACAAAATTTAACCCAAATAAACCCCTAATAAACCCCTAAGGAACCACTAAAGCCACTAAAAATGCTACATAAACCCTAACAATTGGTAAAAAAAATAGAAAAGCGCCTCAAAACCCAAAAAACGCAACTAAACCCCAAAAATACTAAAATAACCCTAACAAAGAATAAAAAATCCAAACACACCGATAAAACCCAAAAAAATGCAAAAAACCCCAAAAAAATAAAACAAACCATAACAAACCCTAAAAATCCTAAAAAAACCTAACAAACCCTAATTACCACTAATAACCCCTAAGAACCACTAATAAACCCTAATAACCCCTAAAACCCACTATTAAACCCTAAAAACCCTAATAAACACTAAAAAATCGTAATAACCTATAATAAACCCTAATAAACTCTATTAGACCCGAATAAACACTAAAAAAGCTCTAAAACCCCTAATATACAATAAAAAATACAATTAAACCAAAATAAACCCTAATAATCACTAAAATCTCTATCAAACCCGACAAAACATACAAAAACCTCCAAATAATAGCATACAAACCCCTACAACCCACTAATAAACCCTAACAAACCCTAATAACCCCAAAATAAATCGTAACAAACCCTAAAAACCCCAAATAAATCGTAAGAAATCCCAACAATACCAAATAAATCTTAACAAACTGAAACAAACCATAACAAACCCCTAATAAGCCGCAATAAACCCTAGAAAATCATAATAAACCCTAATAAATCGTAATAAACCCAAATACACATTACTAAACCCTAATAAATCCTAAATAACCCTAAAAAGGTTGATAAACCCTAGAAAAAGCTATTAATTCCTACAAAAGCCCAATAAAACCCTAATATACAATAAAAAATGAAAATAAACTGTAAGAAATCCTAAAGAACACTAATAAACCCTAAAGAACCCTAATAAACCCTAAAGAACCATATTAAACTCTAAAGAACATTTAAAAACACTAAAGAACCCAAAAAACGCTAAAACACATTATATAAACCCTAAAAACCGCTACAATACCAAAACAAACCCTAAAGCACCCTAAAAAATATTAACAACCCCTATCAATCCCAAAAAACCAAACAAACCCATAAAACCCAAAAAACCATTAAAAAGACATTAGATATCATAAATAACTATAAACACCCATTTACAAGCCTTACAAACCCTCAAAAACACTACAAACCATAAACAACCATTAAACCCTAAAAAGGATTCAAATAGATACATAAACCATAAAAGCATTACATAAACCATAAAAATGAAACAAAAACCCTAAAAACACAACATAAACCAAAAAAACACAAAATAAACCCAAAAAACACTACATAAACTCTAAAAGCACTTCATAAATGCTAGAACTGTAACATAAACCCTCAAAAACACAACATAAACCCTAAAAACGCAACATAAACATTAAAAATGCTACATAAAACCTAAAAACACAATATAAAACCTAAAAACACTACATGAACCCAAAAAACATTACATAAACCCTATAAAATGTAACATAAACGCTACATCACCCCTAAAAACACTACATAAACCTAGAAAATGCAACATAAACCCTAAAAAATGCTACATAAAACCTAAACCCTAAACACGCTACATAGACCCTAAAAACGTTACATAAACCCTAAAAATGATACATAAAATCCAAAACATCTAACTAAACCCTAAAAACGCCACATAAACATTAAAAATTCTACATAAACTATAACAATGCTACACAAACCCTAAAAATGCTACAAAAACCCTAAAGATGCTTCGAAACCTTAAAAAATAATAAACACTAATATACCATAATATGAAAAATTAAACCCTGATTAACACTTAATAAACTATAATAATCCCTAAAAACACCTTATAATCCCTAAAAATCATAAGAAACTCTACTCAACCCTAATAAAACCCCTAAAATACCTAATAAACCCTAATAAATTATAATAAAACCAAATAAACCCTAAAAACACGTTAAGAAAACCTAAAAAACCCTAACCAACCCTAATAGAAACTAATAAAAACTGATAATCCCTAATAATCCACAAAAAACCCTAAAAAGCCCTAATAAACAATAAATAAATCCAAATAAACCCTACTCAACCCTAATAAACCTTTACACACCGTAATAACCCCTAATAAAAACCTACAAACCCCTAACAAATAAAAATTCTAGTATAACTTAAAAATTCCCTAAAACCCCTAATAAACACTAATATAACCTTATAATCCCTAAAAATGCACAAAAAAAATAAATAAATTGATCACAAACAACAAAAATGCGCTATATTACCTAAAAAGACGTAAAAATACTAATATAACCTAATAAAGACAAAAAACACTAATATATCTTAAAAATTCCTAGAAACCCTAATAGACCATAATAAACTCTAATATAACCTATGAAACCCAACAAATTCTCCGAAAGTAAAACAAAATGCACACAAATAATAAAAACACACAATATTATCAAAAAGGACCTAATAAACACTAATATAACCTAATAAAACAAAAAAAACTAATAAACCCCTAACAAACCCTAACAAACCCTAATAAACCCTAAAAAACCCTAAAAAACCCTAATAAAAACTAATAAACCCTAATAGAACCATAATAAAACCTAAAAATACCTTCTCGACCCTAATAAACATTGACACACCCTAACAAAACCTAATAAACCCCAACTAGACCCCAATAAACTAAAAAATGCATACACACCATTAAAAAGGCCTTGAAACCCTAATAAACCATAATAAATTGAAATAAAAGCTAATAAACCATTAAAAATTCTCACAAACACTAAAAACACTCTAATAAAACCTAAAAAGTCATAACAACCCCTCATATATATTAACAAAAAATCAAAAACACTCCTATACAATAATAAAAACACTAACAAGCCCTAGTAAACACTAAAAATCCCTAACATCCCCTAATAAACCAAACTCAACCCTAATAAACCCAAAAAATACCTACTCAACCCTAATAAACCTTAGAACACCGTAATAAACCATAATAAACCCCATTAAACACTAAAAAATGAAAATATACCATTAAAAAGTCCTAAAAACCCTAATAAATTCTAATAAAACATAACAAAGCTTAAAAGCACTAATAAACCCGAATAAACATTAGTAAACACTAAAAAACCCTAATATACCCTCTTAAAATTTAATAAACCATAATGAACCATAATAAACCCTAATTAATCCTAAACATACCCAAATATACCGTAATATACCATAATATATCCTAATAAACCCAACTCAATCCTAATAAAACCATAAAAATACTTAATAAACCCTAATAAACCTTAACACACCATAATAAACCTTAATAAAATCCTAATAACCCCCACCAAACCCTAAAATAGACTAATATACTATTAAAAAACCTTAAAACCCTAACAAACCATAATAAATGTTAATAACACCAAAAAATACTGAAAAATGATAGTAAACCATAAAAATACCTCTAATAATAATAGTAGTAATAACGCATGTGCATGTGCAGATGCATGTGCATGATTTAAATAATAAATCATAATGCACGTGCATGTGAATATGCCTACGCATTTGCATGTGAATGATAATAAATAATAAATAATAACACATGTGATAATAGAATAATGCACATGCATTGTGTGTGCACGTGGATGAGAATAAATAATAATAACACATGTGATAATAGAATAACACAAGTGCATTGCATTTGCTAGTTCATGATAATAAATAATATATAATAACGCACGTGCATGTGCATTTACATGTAATTATAAGGATAATGACGCATGCATGTGCATGGTAATAAATAATAAATAACAACGCGCATGCATGTGCATTTGTATTTGATGATGCAAACAACAACACCAATAACAACAAGAATATTAATAATAAAAATTATAATAATTGAATAACGCAAGTGTATTTCATGTGCACGTGCATAGTAGTAAATAATAAATAAATAATAATAAATAAGAACGATCATGCATGTGCACGTTCTTTTACATTTGATGATAATATTAATAATAGTAATTGTAATAATAATAATAATAATGCAAGCACGTGCATGGTAATAAATAATAAATAACAACACACATTCATCTTATTTTTCATGTGATAATCATAATAATAATGATAATGATGATAATAATAATAATAATAATAAAATACAAGTGAATTGCATTTGCACGTACATGATAATAAATAATAAATAATAACGCACATGCTTCTACATTTCCAAGTGATGATAGTAATAATAACAGTAGTAGTAATAATAGTAGTAGTAGTGGTGATAATAGTAGTAGTACAAATGCATATGATAATAGAATATTGCATGTGAATTACGTGTCCATGTGTATGGTAATAAATAATAACTCCTGTGAATTTCATTTGCATGTGATGATGATGATGATGATTATGATAATAATAATAATAATAATATTATTATTATTAATAATAATAACAACGCATGTGATAATAGAATAACGCATGTTCAATTAATATGCGTGTATGTGCATTTGGATATGCATTTGCATGTGATGATAATAACAATAACAACAACAACAACAACAACAACCACCATAATAATAATAATAACAACAATAATAACAATGCATGTGATAATAAAATAACATGTGTGCATTACATGTGCATGTGCATGGTAATAAAAATATAATAATAATGCACATCCATTTTCTGGTGAATTTTCATGTTCATTTTAATGATATGATGATAATAATAATAATAACAGTAATAATAAGTGATACTTGTTTGAAAAAATAGCAGACATGACAAAAGTGCTAGAAATGGTGTCTCGAAAAACCTAACAAATCATAGTGTCATTAAAAAATGGCATAACTTCTTCTTCAGGTGTCTATTTCTGCTCCATGAGTAGTCAAACTAAATCTCATGGACCAAACTATGATAAAAACAGGTGCTAGAGGCCGAACAGACACACAAATCAGAAGTTATGACCATTTTAAGAAAACTTTGACATAGATCCAAACACGAAAATGGTGTTTTGGAGGCATTGTGATGGGTTTTTGGGATTTTAGGGTCCCAAAAATTACTTGAACTTTGTTCACGTTATCCTTATGTGTATATTTCTTCTCTGAGTTCGATTTGATATGTGGTAGAGCTCAAACGGACAATCGGAGTGAAAGTTATTGCCGTTTGAAGATGGACTTTTTTTGTAGTGGTATAACTAATATATCTTATGTTTTGTTTGATCTTCTCATAGTTTCTACTAAACTTGGTCCTCACTCATCTCATGAGTATTGATTTGACTGGTCACAGTGCTCAAATGGACACATGAAGTAAAAGTTATGCCTATTTTAGTGAGTTGCGGGTTTCTTAGGTTTTTAGGTTCTCGGAGGGTTGGTCAATTTTAAACGACAATAACTTCTTCTATGTGTGTTAATATTGGCTCTACCTCTTATCAAATCAAATATTGTGAAAATATACACACTCTGGCAACCACTGGAATCCTTTCTAACATACTTCAACCCCCAAAAAGACCCAAAATCCCTTTGGATGGTCAAAAGATTGGCTTCTGGTGTCCGTTTTGCAATAACTTCTTCTATGGGTGTCCGTTTTTACTCTACCACATATCAAATCGAATCTTGAGACTATAACTACACTCCTATAACCACTGAATCAACTACTCACATCCGTGAAGGCCCAAAAAGTTACTTAAAACCTCCACAAGACCATAACTTCTACTCTGGGAGTCTGTTTTTCCTCTACCATAGCTCAAATCGAAGCTTTCGACTAGATCTACACATATGTGAACAATAGGAACACCTTATCACGTTATAAAAGACCCAAAAGGTCCTTAATTCCTCCAAATGACCATAACATCTACTTTGGGTGTCCTTTTCACCTTTACCACATATCAAATTGAAGCTTGCGACTAGCTCTACACATCAGTGACAACCATGAACAACTAAATAATCATAAAAAACCATGAATAACCCCATAAAAACTAAAAACCATTAAAAACCAAGAAAAACCCTAAAAAATCCTAACAAACACTAACAAACCCAAAAAATCCCTAACAAGCCCTAACAAACCCCAAAAAACCCCAAAAAACCCTAAAAAACATATCAATCCCTTAAAAACCTTAACAAAACCCAACAAGCCCTAACAAACACCAAGAAGCACTATGAAACCCCAATAAACACAAAAAAGCCTAAGAAACTCAAAAAACCCCTATGAAACTGTAAGATACCCTAACATAACACTAAAAACCCTAAAAACCATAACAAAACCCTAACCAATCCTAAGAAACACTAACACACATTTAGAAACCCTAACACACTCTTAGAAACCCTAACACACCCCTAGAAAACCAAGCACACCCTTAGAAACCCCAAAGCACCCACATAAACCCCAACACACCCTTAGAAACCCTTAGAAACCAAATCACACCCTTAGAAACCCTAACCAATGAATAAAAACCCTAACCCACCCTTAGAAACCCTAACACACCCTTATAAACCTTAACAAACCCTTAGACACCCTAAATCACTCTAATAAGAACTAATAAATCCCAACAAACCCTTCCAACCAATAATAAACCATAATAAACTCTAATAAACCCTAAATCCCACTATTAAACCCTAATAAACACTAATAAATCATAATAAACCCTAAAACCCTATTAGACCTCAATAAAAGCTACAAAATATGTAAAAACCCAAATATACAAAAAAATGATATTAAACCATTCAAAATGATAATATTCACAAAAACCCCTAACAAACCTGGAAAAACCTAAAAAAACCCTAAAAACCATAAGTACCCAAAAAAATCTTAAAAACCCTAAAAAAACCGAAGGCGAGGCGAGGCGAGGCTATGCGGTAGCGATCTGGGAATCAGTGATTCTTTGTGGCTTTTCTGACTCTGTGACGGATCTTGGGGACTGGTGTTCGATGCGGTTTTATGGGCCTTTGGATCTGCTCAGGGAATGCTGGAGGCACTCGAAAGCTACAGGTTTGTATTTCTTGTTCCTGTCTCTCGGATCTACATCACGTTGTTGCTTAAGGGATCACCAGGTTATCCTATATTTTGGATGCTATTTTAGCCTATGATCTTCTGTTATTTAGTGGGTTTGGCTGTGAATTGCTGAGGATGCTGGTTCTTGGTTCGGCTGAGTGGTGTTGGATGCTGCTTTGTGGTGGTGGATGGTTTGGCTATAAGTTGATGTTGGGGCTAGTTTCTGGTTCTGTTATGATGTGTTGTGTGCTGGCTATGCTTTGTGGTTTATGGGCTACTAGAAGGAGTGTATGTGCTACAAATTCTTTCTTATCTCGGATTCTGGCGATTCTACGCCCCTCGTTGTGTTGCTGGCTGTGAGTTTCTAGTTTTTTGGTTGTTTCTTGGCTACGATGTGTTAAAGATGTTGTTTCTGTTTCTGTTACTGGTGGTTTTGTTCTGCTGGAGATGTATCTTTCTAGTATGGTGGAGCTGGCTGATGGTTCTATGTTGCTGGTGTGCTGGGTGATGGATGATTCTTGGATGGGATGTGATGAAGGCTGCTGGAATTTGGTGATCCTTGCTTCTTCATTGTGCGATAGTGAAGTTGGGATTTATGACTACAGTGTTGGTGGTTCTGTGATGATGGCAGTGGTTGTGATTGGTAAGGAGGCATTGGCTGAAGAAAATGGTGCTGAGAGATGTTGGTTGTTGTTTGGCTGGGATAATGCTGGAGTTGGATGAGAGGTGATGAAGTTGCTGTTGTGTTTGGTCTTTTGTGTCTTTTTCTTTCTTTGTTTTCCTTTTGGGGTTTGTTTTTTCGGTATAGGTTGTTTTACCCTGCCCCTCCCCCGTCTGTAGTGTCCTCTTTTTCTTAATAAATTTGGGGGGGGGGCAGGAATAGCCTGGTTCTGACATCTGCTTTGCCCTAAAAAACCGAAAAACCGAAAAAACCTGAAAACAAACCTAAACAACCCTAAAAAACCTCAAAAACACTAAAAACCTAAAAAACACTAAATACGCTAAAAAACCCTAAAAAAATAAAAAATTCCTAAAAAAACCCTAACCAACCCTATGAAACCCTTAAAACCCTAAAAACCCCTAGCAAACCCTAAAAACCTCAAAAAACCTATAATACACCCTAAATAACCCTAAAGAACCCTAAAGAACCACTAAAGCCACTAACAACGCTACATAAACCCTATCAATTGCTACCAAAACCCGAAAAATGATTCAAAACACACAAAATGCAAAAAAACCCCAAAAAATGCTAAAATAACCCTAACAAAGCATAAAAAATCCAAAGACCCCCATAAACCCCAAAAAAATGCATAAAACACCAAACAACTCAAGCAAACTGTAACAAACCCCCAAAACCCTAACAAAACCTTACAAACACTAATAATCCCTAAGAACCAATAATAAACCCTAATAACCCATAAAACCCAATATTAAACCCTAAAACCCTAATAAACACTAATAAATCGTAATAACCTGTAATAAACCCTTACAAACTCTATTAAACCCTAACAAATGTTAAAAATCCCTAAAACCCCTAATATACAATAAAAACACCATAAAACGATAAGAAACCCTAATAATCACTAAAAACCCTAACAAACCCAACAAAATGCTATAAAAATATCCAAAAAATAGGCTAAAAACCATACAACCCACTAATAAACACTAAAAACCATAATATCCCCAAAATAAATCGTAACATACCCTAAAACCCCAAATAAAATGTACCAAATCCTAAAAATGACAAATAAATCTTAACAAACTGAAACAAACCATAACAAACCCCTAATAAACCACAATAAACCATAACAAATCATAATAAACCCTAAAAAATCGTAATAAACACAAATACATGTTACTAAACCCTAATAAATAAAATAAACCCTAATAAACCCTAATAAATCCCAAATAACCCTAAAAGGGGTTGATAAACCCAAGAAAAAGCTATTAATTCCTACAAAAGCCCAATAAAACCCTAATATACAATAAAAATGATAATAAACTGTAACAAATCTTATAGAATACAAATAAACCCTAATGAACCCTAATAAACCCTAAAAACCCATATTAAACTTCAAAGATCACTAAAAACCCTAAAGAACCCAAAAAAATGCTAAAACACATTATCTAAACCCTAAAAACCATTGCAATACCCAAACAAACCCTAAAACACACTAAAAAACTATAACAACCACTATCAATCCCAAAAAAACAAATAAACCCACAAAACCCCCCCATAAACCATTAAAAAGCCATCAAAAACCATAAAAACCCATTAACACCCATTAACAACCCTTACAACCCTAAAAAACACTACAAACCATAAAAACCCATTAAAACCCTAAAAAATGATCCAAATAGATACATAAACCCTAAAAACGTTACATAAACCCTAAAAAATGAAACAAAACCCTAAAAACGCAACATAAACCAAAAAACGGAACATAAACCAAAAAAACGCTACATAAACCCTAAAAGTACTACATAAACCCTAGAATTGTAACATAAGCCCTAAAAACACAACATAAACCCTAAAAAATTCAACATAAACATTAAAAAACGCAACATAAAACCTAACAAAAACAATATAAACCCTAAACACAATACATGAACCCTAAAAACGTTACAGAAACCCTAAAAAATGCAAAAGAAATGCTACATCACCCATAAAAAATCTACATAAACCCAGAAAACGCAACATAAACCCTAAAAAATGCTACATAAAACATAATCCCTAAACATGCTACAAAACCCTAAAAACGTTACATAAACCATAAAAATTATACATAATATCTAAAAACACTAACTAAACCCTAAAACGCAACATAAACACTAAAAATGCAACATAAACTCTAACAACGCTACACAAACAATAAAAAATGCTACAAAAACTCTAAAGATGCTTCAAAATGCTCAAAAATATTAAACCCTAATATACCATAATATAAAAAATTAAACCATAATAAACCCATAATAAACCCCTAAAGAACCACTAAAGCAACTAACAATGCTACATAAACCCTAACAATTGCTACAAAAAACCGAAAAATTCTTCAAAACCCACAAAACGCAACAAAACCCCAAAAAATGCTAAAACAACCCTAACAAAGAATAATAAATCCAAACACACCCATAAAACCCAAAAAAACGCATAAAACCCCAAACAACTCAAAAAAACCATAACAAACCCTAAAAACCCTAAAAACCCCCAACAAACCCTAACAACCACAAACAACCCCTAAGAACCGCTAATAAACCCTAATAATGCCAAAAACCTACTATTAAACCCTAAAAACACTAATAAACACTAATAAGTCTTAATAACCTGTAATAAACCTTAAAAACTCTATAAGACCATACTAAATGCTACAAAACCCCTAAAACCCCTAATATGCAATAAAAATACTATTAACCCATAATAAACCCTAATAATCACTAAAAATCTTAACATATCTGACAAAACACTACAAAAACCTCCAAATAATAGCCTATAAAATCCTACAACCCACTAATAAACCCTAAAAACCCCTAATAACCCCAAAATAAATTGTAACAAACCCTAACAACCCCAAATAAATCGTAACAAATCCTAATAATGCCAAATAAATCATAACAAACTAAAACAAACCATAACAAATCCCAAATAAACCGCAATAAACCCTAACAAAGCATAATAATCCCTAATAAATCGTAATAAACCCAAATACACGTTACTAAACCCAAATAAATAAAATAAAACCTAATAAACCCTAATAAATTCTAAATAACCCTAAAAAAGGATGATTAACCCTAGAAATAGCTATTAATGCCTAAAGAAGCCCAATAAAACCCTAATATACAATAAAAAAAGCTAATAAATTTTAACAAATCCTAAAGAACACTAATAAACTCTAAATAACCCTAATAAACCCTAACGAACCATATTATACTCTAAAGAACACTTAAAATCCCTAATGAACCCAAAAAAAATGCTCAAACACATTATATAAACCCAAAACTACAATACCCAAACAAACCCTAAAACACACTAAAAACCCAAACAACCCCTCTCAATCCCAAAAAACTAATAAAACCATAACAACCCCCCCAAAACATTAAAAAGCCACCAGATAAAATAAAAAACCATAAAAAATGGTTTACAACCCTTAAAAACCCGAAAAAACACTACAAACCATAAACAACCATTAAAACCCTAAAAGGCTTCAAATAGATACATAAACCCTAAAAATGTTACATAAACCCTAAAAATGAAACAAAAACCCTAAAAACACAACATAAACCAAAAAACGCAACATAAACCCAAAAAATGCTACATAAACCCTAATAGCACTACATAAATCCACGAACTGTGACATAAACCCTAAAAAACACAACATAAACCCAAAAAAACACAACATAAACCTTAAAAAATGCTACATAAACCCTAAAAACGCAATATAAACACTAAAAACACTCCATGAACCCTAAAAACATTACATAAACCCTAAAAAAATGAAACATAAATGCTACATCACCCATAAAAAATCTAAATAAACCCAGAAAACGCAACACAAACCCTAAAAAATGATACATAAAACATAATCCCTAAACATGCTACAAAAACCCTAAAAACGTTACATAAACCATAAAAATGATACATAATATCTAAAAACACTAACTAAACCCTAAAAACGCAACATAAACACTAAAAATGCTACATAAACTCTAACAACGCTTCACAAACACTAAAAAATGCTACAAAAACTCTAAAGATGCTTCAAAACCCTCAAAAATATTAAACCCTAAAATACAATAATATAAAAAATTAAACCATAATAAACCCCTAATAAACCCCTAATGAACCACTAAATCCACTAACAATTCTACATAAACCCTAACAATTGCTACAAAAAACCGAAAAATGCTTCAAAACCCACAAAATGCAACAAAACCCCAAAAAATGCTAAAATAACCCTAACAAAGCATAAAAAATCCAAACACACCCATAAAACCCAAAAAAACGCAAAAAACCCCAAACAACTCAAACAAACCATAACAAACCCTAAAAACCCTAAAAAACCTAACAAACCCTAACAATCACTAATAACCCCTAAGAACCACTAATAAACCCTAATAACGCCAAAAACCCACTATTAAACCCTAAAAACCCTAATAAACACTAATAAATCTTAATAACCTGTAATAAACCCTAACAAACTCTATTAGACCCTATTAAACGCTACAAAATCCCTAAAATCCCAAATATGCAATAAAAACACTATTAAACCATAGTAAACCCTAATAATCACTAAAAATCCTAACAAATCTGACAAAACACTACAAAAACCTCCAAATAATAGCCTATAAAATCCTACAACCCACTAATTAACCCTAAAAACCCTCTAAAAACCCCAAAATAAATTGTAACAAACCCTAACAACCCCAAATAAATCGTAACAAATCCTAATAATGCCAAATAAATCATAACAATCTGAAACAAACCATTACAAATCCCTAATAAACCGCAATAAACCCTATCAAAGCATAATAAACCCTAATAAATTGTAATAAACCCAAATACACGTTACTAAACCCAAATAAATAAAAGAAAACCTAATAAACCCTAATAAATCCTAAATAACCCTAAAAAAGGTTGATAAACCCTAGAAATAGATATTAATGCCTACAAAAGCCCAATAAAACCCTAATATACAATAAAAAATGCTAATAAATTGTAACAAATCCTAAAGAACACTAATAAACCCTAAATAACCCTAATAAACCCTAAAGAACCATATTATACTCTATAGAACACTTAAAATACCTAATGAACCCAAAGCAATGCTCATACACATTATATAAACCCTAAAAACCGCTACAATACCCAAACAAACCCTAAAACACACTAAAAACCCTAACAACCCCTATCAATCCCAAAAAACTAATAAAGCCATAACCCCCCCCCCCAAACCATTAAAAAGCCACCATATACCATAAAAAACCATAAACAAGGGTTTACAACCCTTAAAAACCCTAAATAACACTACAAACCATAAACAACCATTAAAACCCTAAAAGGATTCAAATAGATACATAAACCCTAAAATGTTACATAAACCCTAAAAATGAAACAAAAACCCTAAAAACACAACATAAACCAAAAAACACAACATAAACCCAAAAAATGCTACATAAACCCTAATAGCACTACATAAACCCAAGAACTGTGACATAAACCCTAGAAAACACAACATAAACCCTAAAAACACAACATAAACCTTAAAATGCGCTACATAAAACCGAAAAACACAATATAAACACTAAAAACACTCCATGAACCCTAAAAAAGTTACATAAACCCTAAAAAATGAAACATAAACGCTACATCACTCATAAAAAATCTACATAAACCCATAAAATGCAACATAAACCCTAAAAAATGCTACATAAAACCTAATCCCTAAACACACTACAAAAACCCTAAAAAAGTTAAATAAACCATAAAAATGATACATAAAATCTAAAAACACTAACTAAACCATAAAAATGCAACATAAATACTAAAAATGCTACATAAACTCTAACAACGCTACACGAACCCTAAAAAATGCTACAAAAACCCTAAAGATGCTTTAAAACCCACAAAAATATTAAACCCCGATATACCATAATATAAAAAATTATACCATAACAAACCCCTAATAAACTCTAATAATCCCTAAAAACACCTTATAATCCCAATAATCCTATGAAACTCTACTCAACCCTAATAAAACCCCAAAAATACCTAATAAACACTAATAAATGATAATAAAACATAATAAACACCAAAAACACATTATGAAAACCTAAACAACCATAACCAACCCTAATAGACACTTATAGACACTAATAAACCCTAATAAACCCCAAAAAAACCCTAAACGCCCTAATAAACCATAAATAAATCCAAATAAACCCTACTCAACCCTAACAAACCTTATCCCACCATAATAACCCCTAATAAAACCCTACAAAACCATAGTAAAGAAAAAATGCCAGTATAACTTAAAAAATCGCTAGATTCTTTGATAAACTCTAATATAACCTAATAAACCCTAAAAATGATCACAAACAATAAAAAAATGATCACAAACAATAAAAACGCACTATATTACCTAAAAAGACCTAAACCACTAATATAACCTAATAAAGACAAAAAACTCTAATGTAACATAAAAATCCCTAGAAACCCAAAGAAACCATAATAAACTCTAATATAACCAAAGAAACCCTAAAACGCTTACAAACAAAGACAAAACACTCACAAACAATAAAAACATGCTATATTATCTAAAAAGACCTAACAAACACTAATATAACCTAATAAAAATAATAATAGACCCCTAACAAACCATAATAAACCCTAAAAATCTCTAATAAACCCTAATAAAAATGAATAAACACTAATAAAACCCTAATAAAACCATTAAAATACCTTTTGAACCCTAATAAACCTTGACACACCTTAACAAAACCTAATAAAACCCAACTAAACCCCAATAAACAAAAAAAAAGCAAAAAAACCATTAAAAATCCCAAGAAACCCTAATAAACAATAATAAATTCAAATAATAGCTAATAAACCATTAAAAATGCTTAATAACACTAAAAACACGCTAATAAAACCTAAAAAGTCATAAAAACCCTCATATATATAAACATAAACCAAAAAAAACTCATATACCCTAATAAAAACACTAACAAACCATAGTAAACCCTAAAAATCCCTAACAATCCCTAATAAACAATAATAAACCCTAATAAACCCTAATAAATCCTTAAAGATACCGAATTAATCCAAATAAAACCCTAAAAATACCTACTCAAACCTAATAAACCTTAACACACCATAATATACCATAATAAACCCCACTAAACCCTAAAAAACGCAAATATACCATTAAAAATCTCTAAAACCCCTAATAAATGCTTATAAAACATAACAAAGTTTAAAATCACTAATAAACCCGAATAAACACTACTAAACACTAAAAAAACCCTAATATACCCTCTTAAAAATTAATAAATTATAACGTACCATAATATACCCTAATAAATCCTAAACATACCCAAATATACCATAATATACCATAATATACCCTAATAAACCCAACTCAATCCTAATAAAAACCTAAAAATTCCTAGTAAACCCTAATAAACCTTGACACACCATAATAAACCCTAATAAACTCTTAATAACCCCCAATATACCCTAAAAACACTAATATAGCATAAAAAAACCCTAAAACCCTAACAAACCGTAATAACTGTTAATAACACCTAAAAATCCAAAAAAATGATAGTAAACCCTAAAAATACCTCTAATGATAATAATAGTAATTGCACACATGCATGTTCATATGAATGTTCATGGTTTAAATAATAAATCATAACGCACGTGCATGTGTATATGCCTGCGCATTTGCATATGAATGATTATAAATAACAAATTATAAATAATAACGCATGTGAATTACATGTGTATGTGCATGTGCATGTGAATGATAATAAGTAATAAATAATAACGCACATCCAAGTGCATGTGCTTGTGCATGGTAATAAACAATAAATAATAACCATGTCCACATGAATGTGCATTTGCATGTGAATGATAATAAATAATAAATAATAACACAAGTGATAATAGAATAATGCACGTGCATTGCGTGTGCACGTGCATGAGAATAAATAATAATAGAACATGTGATAATAGAATAATGCAAGTACATTGCATTTTCATGTGCATGATAATAAATAATATATAATAACACATGTGCATGTGCATTTACATGTAATGATAATGATAATGACGCATGCACATGCATGGTAATAAATAATAAATAACAACCCACGTGCATGTGCATTTGTTTTTGATGATACAAACAACAACAACAACAACAAAAATAATAATAATAATAATAATAATAGAATAATGCAAGTGCATTTTATGTGCACGTGCATAGTAGTAAATAATAAATAAATAATAATAAATAAGAATGCACATGCATGTGTATGTGCATTTACATTTGATGATAATATTAAAAATACTAATTGTAATAATTATAATAATAACGCATGCACGTGCATGGAAATAAATAATAAATATCAACACACATGCATTTGTATTTTCTTGTGATATTGATAATAAAAAAAAATTGTGATAATAATAATAATAAAAGAATAATACAAGTGCATTGCATATGCACATGCATGGTAATAAATAACAAATAATAGTGAACGTGCATCTACATTTCCATGTGGTGATCGTAATAATAACAACAGTAGTAAGAATAATAGTTGTAGTGGTGATAATAGTAGATGCACCAATGCATGTGATAAATCGTAACAAATCCTAACAACACCAAATAAATCTTAACAAACATAATCAAACCATAACAAACCCCTAATAAACTGCTATAAACCATAACAAAGCATAATAAACCCTAATAAAGCGTAATAAACCCAAATACACATTACTAAACCCTAATAACTAAAATGAACCCTAATAAACCCAAATAAATCCTCAATAACCCTAAAAAGGTTGATAAACCCTAGAAAAAGCTATTAATGCCTACAAAAGACCAATAAAACCCTAATATACAATTAAAAATGCTAATAAATTGTAACAAATCCTAAAGAAGTCTAATAAACCCTAAAGAACCCTAATAAACCCTAAATAACAATATTAAACTCTAAAGAACACTTAAAAACACTAAAGAACCCAAAAAATGCTAAAACACATTATATAAATCCTAAAAACCGCTACAATACTCAAACAAACCCTAAAACACACTAAAAAACCATAACAACCCCAATCAATACAAAAAAAAAACAAACCCATAAAACCCCACAAAAAACCATTAAAAAGCCATCATATACCATAAATAACTATAAACACCCATTTACAAGCCTTAAAAACCCTCAAAAGCACTACAAACCATAAACAACCATTAAAACCCTAAATAAGCTTCAAATAGATACATAAACCCTAAAATCGTTACATAAACCCTAAAAATGAAACAAAAACCCTAAAAACGCAATATAAACCAAAAAACACAACATAAACCCAAAAAACACCACATAAACCCTAAAATCACTACATAAACCCTAGAACTATAACATAAACCCTAAAAAACACAACATAAACCCTAAAAATGCAACATAAACATTAAAAATGATACATAAAATCTAAAAACACAATATAAACCTTAAAAACACTACATGAACCCTAAAAACGTTACATAAACCCTATGAAATTCAATATAAACGCTACATCACCCCTAAAAACGATACATAAACCTAGAAAACGCAACATAAACTCTAAAAAATTCTACATAAAACCTAAACCCTAAACACACTACATAAACCATAAAATATGTTACATAAACCCTAAAAATGATACATAAAATCTAAAACTGCTAACTAAACAGTAAAAATGCTACATAAACACTAAAAATGCTACATAAGCAGGGTGATGCTTGTGGTGACATTTCTTGTGTGGTTTGATTCGGTTGTTGGTGAAATCTCTTTTGATTTCATTGATCTTATTTTGTCTGATTTGATTAAAGGTTTTTCTCATTTCATCTTGTGTCATGGAGGGGAGGTGTTTAATTGTGACTCTTGTCTGATGAATTGGGAGTTCTTCGTTTCTTTCTGTGAGTCAGTGAAGGTGTTAACCACACCATTTGCGTTTGTTCTATGGTTTTGGTGGTTTTGCGAATGGATGAACAACTGATGTGTTGTGTTTCTGTAGTTGATGCCGATGGGGATTTCGGCAGGCTCTTCTGAGAGGTTGGAATGGTGTAAGGTCAGGAGATCAGGCAGTTTGATCCTCCTGTGGATGCGATGAATATGGTGGTCTCCGGTTGTTCTGGTGATGTCCCTGTGTTTCCGTCAACCTTTTTGACGACCTGCTAGGCTGGTGACGCATGATGATGGGCTCACGGCTCGAGGTGGGGCACGTGGTGTACGGTGGAACGTGGTTTGTTTGAATTTGAATTTTGAATTTCGCTGGACTCTGTATGAAAGTTGGGATAGGTTTGTATAGTTTCTAGTATTCCTTAAATCGGTTTGGGGTACCGGAACCCATAAACCAGCTACTGATAATGGGAAAAAATGATTTGCAGCAGAAATCCAAATAAACCCTACTCAACCCTAACAAACCTTAACACACCGTAATAACCCCTAATAAAACCCTACAAAACCCTAATAAATAAAAAATGCTAGTACACCTTAAAAATCCATAAAACCCCTAATAAACTGTAATATAACCTAATAAACCCTAAAAATGCTAAAAAAATAAAAAAATGATCACAAACAACACAAACGCTCTATATTACCTAAAAAGACAAAAAAATTCTAATATAACCTAATACAGATAAAAAAACTAATATATCTTAAAAATCCCTAGAAACCCTAATATACCATAATATACTCTAATATAACCTATGAAACCCTAAAAATGCTCACAAAGAAAAACAAAATTCCCACACACAATAAAAACAGACTATATTATCTAAAAAGACCTAACAAACACTAACATAACCTAATAAAACAAAAAAAACTAATATACCCATAACAAACCATAATAAACCCTAAAAATCCCTAATAAACCCTAATAAAAACTACTAAACCCTAATATAACCATAATAAAACCCTAAAAATACCTTCTCAACCCTAATAAACCTTGAAACACCATAACAAAACCAAATAAAACCCAACTAAACCCCAATAAACAAAAAAATGCAAACAAACCATTAAAAAGCCCTTGAAACCCTAATAAACCATAATAAATTGAAATAAAAGAAAATAAACAATTAAAAAATCTCACAAACACTAAAAACACGCTAATAAAACCTAAAAAGTCATAAAAACCCCTCATATATATTAACAAAAACTAAAAAACACTCATATAAAATAATAAAAACACTAAAAAACCCTAAAATTCCCTCAAAAACCCTAATAAACTGTACTCAACCCTAATAAAACCCTTAAAATACCTAATAAACCCTAATAAACCTTAGCACACCATAATAAACCATAATAAACCCAAATAAACCCTAAAAAATGAAAATATACCATTAAAAAGTCCTAAAAACCCTAATAAATGCTAATAAAACATAACAATTCTTAAAAGCATTAATAAACCCGAATAAACATTACTAAACACTAAAAAACCCTAATATACCCTCTTAAAATTTAATAAACCATAATGAACCATTAAAAACCCTAATAAATCCTAAACATACCCAAATATACCATAATATACCATAATATAACCTAATAAACCCAAATCAATCCTAATGAAACCCTAAAAATACCTAATAAACCCTAATAAACCTTGAAACACAATAATAAACCTTAATATAATCCTAATAACCCCCACCAAACCCTAAAAATGACTAATAAATTGTCAAAAAACCCTAAAACCCTAACAAACCATAATAAATGTTAATAACAACAAAAAATCCTAAAAAATGATAGTAAACCCTAAAAAATACCTCTAATATTAATAGTAGTAATAACGCACGTGCATATGCATATGCATGTGCATAGTTTAAATAATAAATCATAAAGCACATGCATGTTCATATGCCTGCGCATTTTCATGTGAATGATAATAAATAATAAATAATAACACATGTGATAATAGAATAATGCACGTGCATTGTGTGTGCACGTGGATGAGAATAAATAATAATAACACATGTGATAATAAAATAACGCAAGTGCATTGCATTTTCAAGTTCATGATAATAAATTATATATAATAACGCATGTGCATGTACATTTACATATAATGATAATGATAATGACGCATGCACGTGCATGGTAATAAATAATAAATAACAACGCGCATGCATGTGCATTTGTATTTGATGATACAAACAACAACAACTATAATAAGAATAATAATAATAATAATAATAGAATAACGCAATTGAATTTCATGTGCACGTGAAAAGTAGTAAATAATAAATAAATAATAATAAATAAGAATGAACATGCATGTGCATGTTCATTTACATTTGATGATAATATTAATAATACTAATTTTAATAGTAATAATAATAATAATGCATGCACATGCATGGTGATATATAACGAATAACCACACACATGCATGTGCATTTCCATGTGAAAATGATAATAATAATTATAGTGATAATAATAATAATAAAAACGGTGATAATAATATTAATAATAATAAAATAATACAAGTGAATTTCATATGCACGTACATGATAATAAATAATATATAATAACGCACGTGCATCTATATTTGCATGTGATGATAGTAATAATAACAGTAGTAGTAATAATAGTAGTAGTGGTGGTGATAATAGTAGTAGTACGAATGCATATGATAATAGAATATTTCATTTGAATTACATGTGCATGTGTATGGTAATAAATAATAACTCCCGTGCATTGCATTTGCATGTGATGATGATGATGATGATGATGATGATGATGATGATGATGATGATAATAATAGTAATAATAACAACACATGTGATAATATAATAACGCACGTTCAATGAATGTGAGTGTACATGAATTTGGATGAGCATTTGCATGTGATGATAATAACAATAACAACAACAACAACAACAACCACCACCATAATAATAATTACAAAAATAATAAAAATTCATGTGCTAATAAAATAACATGTGTGCATTACATGTGCATGTGCATGGTAATAAAAATATAACAATAATGCACATCCATTTCATTTGCATTTTCATGGTGATTTTCATGAGATGATGATAATAATAATGATAATAACAGTAATAATAAGTGATACTTGTTTGAAAAAATAGCAGACATGACAAAAGTGCTAGAAATTGTGTCTTGAAAAACCTAACAAATCACAGAGTCATTAAAAAAGGCATAACTTCTTCTTTAGGTGTCTATTTACACTCCATGAATAGTCAAACTAAATCTCATGGAATGAACTACGATAAAAACAGGCACTCGAGGCCGAACAGACACACAAATCAGAAGTTATGACCGTTTTAAAAAAACATTGACAGAGATCCGAACACAGAAATGGAGTTTTGGAGGCATTCTGATGTATTTTGGGTTTTTAGGGTCCAAAAAATGACTTGATCTTTTTTCAAGTTATCCTTGTGCGTTGATCTCTTCGCTGCCTTCGATTTGATATATGGTAGAGCTCAAACGGACAATCAGAGTGAAAGTTATGGGTGTTTGAAGTTAGACTTTTTTGGATGGTTATAACTAATATATCTTCTATTTAATTGATATTCCCATAGTTTCTACTAAACTTGGTCCTCACTCATCTCATTAGCTTTGATTTGACTGGTCACAGTGCTCAAATGGACACCTGATGTAAAAGTTATGCCTATTTTAGTGAGTTGCGGGTTTCTTAGGTTATTAGGTTCTTAGAGGGTTGCTCTATTTAAAACGACAATAACTTCTTCTACGTGTGTTAATTTTGGATCTACCTCATATCAAATCAAATATTGTGAAAAGATACACACTCTGGTAACCACTGGAACCCTTTCTGACATACTTCAACCCCCTAAAAGTCCCAAAATCCCTTTGGATGGTCAAAAGATTTGCTTCTGGTGTCCGTTTTCCAGTAACATCTTCTATGGGTGTCCGTTTTTACTCTACCACATATCAAATCGAATTTTTCGACAAGACCTACACTCCTATAACCACTGAATCACCTTCTCACATCCTTGGAGGCCCAAAAAGTTACTTAAACCCTCCAAAAGACCATAACTTCTACTCTGGGAGTCAATTTTTCCTCTACTATATATCAAATCAAAGCTTTTGACTATATCTACACAAATGTGAACAATAGGAACACCTTATCATGTTATTAATGACCCAAAAGGTCCTTAAGTACTCCAAATGACCATAACTTCTGCTCTGTGTGTCCATTTCACCTCTACCACATATCAAATTGAAGCTTTCAACTAACTCTACACATCAGTGACAACCATGAACAACTAAATAACCCTAAAAAACCATGAATAACCCCATAAAAACTAAAAACAATTAAAAACAATGTAAAAACCTAACAAACCCTAACAAACACTAACAAACCGTAACAAACCCTAACAAACCCAAACAAACCCCCAAAACACAAAAAAACCCTAAAAAACATAACAAAACCTAAAAAACCCTAACAAAACATAACAGGCCCTAAAAACCCCAAGAAGCACTAAGAAACCCCAACAAACACAAAAAAACCTAAGAAACCATAAAATCCTCAAAGGAACCATAAGAAACACTAACATAACCCTAAAAACCTAAAACCCCCAAAAAAAACCCTAATCAAACCTAATAAACACTAACACACCTTTAGAAACCCTAACAGACCCGTAGAAACCATAACACACCCCTAAGAAAACCAACCACACCCTTAGAAACCCCAACGCACCCACATAAACCCTAACACACCCTTAGACACCCTTAGAAACCATAACCTGCGCATAAAAACCCTAACCCAGCCTTAGAAACCCTATCACACCCTTAGAAACACTAAATAACCCTTAGACACACTAAATCACTCTAATAAGTACTAATATATCCTAACAAACCCTAACAACCAATAATAGACCATAATAAACTCTAATAAAACCTAAAGCCCACTACTAAACCCTAATAAACACTAATAAATCGTAATAAATCCTAAAACCCTATTAGACCCCAATAAAATCTACAAAATTTGTAAAAACCCAAATATACATAAAAATGCTATTAAACCATTCAAAATTCTAATATTCAAAAAAAAAACCCAACAAACCCGAAAAAACCTGACAAAACCCTAAAAACCCATAAATACCAAAAAAAAACCCTAAAAACCCTAAAAACCCTAAAAACCCTAAAAAATCATAAAAACCCTAAAAAACATTAAATCCCCTAACAAACCGAAAAAACCAAAAAAACCTGAAAACAAACCTAAACAACCCTAAAAAAACCGCACAAAAACCTAAAAAACACTAAAAACCAAAAAACCACTAAAAATGCTAAAAAAACACTAAAAGCCTAAAAATGCCTAACAAAACCCTAACCAACCCTATGAAACCCTTAAAACCCTAAAAACCCCTAGCAAACTCTAAAAACCTCAAAAAAACCCTAATACACCCTAAAAAACCTAAAAACCCTAAAGAACCCTAAAGAACCACTAATGCCACTAACAACACTACATAAACCCTGTCAATTGCTACAAAAACCCGAAAAATGCTTCAAAACCCACAAAATGAAAAAAAAAAAACCCAAAAAATGCTAAAATAACCCTAACAAAGCATAAAAAATCCAAAGACACCCATAAAACCCGAAAAACACATCAAACCCCAAACTAATCACACAAACTGTAACAAACCCTAAAAACCCTAACAAAACCTAACAAACCCTAACAAAAACTAATAATCCCTAAGAAGCACTAGTAAACCCTAATAACCCATAAAACCCACTATTAAACACTAAAACCCTAATAAACACTAATCAATTGTAATAACATGTAATAAACCCTAACAAACTCTATTAAACCCTAACAAATGATAAGAAGCCCTAAAAGCCCTAATATAAAATATAAAACACCATTAAACCATAATAAACCATAATAATCATTAAAAACACTAACAAACCCGACAAAACGCCTAAAAAATCTCCAAATAATAGCCTACAAAATCCTACAACCCATTAATAAACCCTAAAAAACCCTAATAACCCCAATATAAATCGTAAAAAACCCTAAAAACTCCAAATAAATCGTAGCAAATCCTAATAATTCCAAATAAATCTTAACAAACTAAAACAAACCATAAAAAATCCCTAACAAACCCCAATAAACCCTAACAAATCATAATAAACCCTAATAAATCATAATAAACCAAAATACATGTTACTAAACCCTAATAAATAAAATAAACCCGAATAAACCCTAATAAATCCTAGATAACCCTAAAAGGGGATGATAAACCCTAGAAAAAGCTATAAATGCCTAAAAAATCCCAATAAAACCCTAATATACAATAAAAACGATAATAAATTGTAACAAATCCTAAAGAATACAAATAAACCCTAAAGAACCCTAATAAACCCTAAAAACCATATTAAACTCCAAAGAACACTAAAAAACCCTAAAGAACCCAAATAAATGCTAAAACACATTATATAAACCCTAAAAACCGCTACAATACCCAAACAAACCCAAAAACACAATAAAAACCATAACAACCCCTATCAATCCCAAAAAAACAAATAAACTCATAAAACCTTCCAAAAACCATTAAAAAGCCATCAAAAACCAAAGAAAACCATAAACACCCATTAACAACCCTTAAAACCCTAAAAAACACTAAAACCCATAAACAACCATTAAAGCCCTAAAAAAGGATTCAAATAGATATATAATCCCTAAAAACATTACATAAACCCTAAAAAATGCAACAAAACATGAAAAACGCAACATAAACCAAAAAACAGAACAGAAGCCCCAAAAACACTACATAAACCCTAAAAGTACTACATAAACCCTAGAACTACAACATAAACCCTAAAAAACACAACATATACCCTAAAAAATGCAACATAAACATTAAAAAACGCAACATAAAACCTAAAAACACAATATAAACCATAAACACACTACATGAACCCTAAATACGTTACATAAAACCTAAAAAATGCAACATAAACGCTACATCACCCTTAAAGACGATACATAAACCCAGAAAACACAACATAAACCCTAAAAATGCTACATAAAAGTTAAATCCTAAACACGCTACATAAACCCTAAAAATGTTACATAAACCCGAAAAATGATACATAAAACCTTAAACCGCTAACTAAACACTAAAAATGATACATAAACATTAAAAATTCTACATAAACTCTAAGAATGCTACACAAACACTAAAAAAATCTACAAAAACTCTAAAGACGCTTCAAAATCCTCAAAAATATTAAACCCTAATATACTATAATATAAAACATAAAACCATAATAAACCCCTAAGAAACCCCTAAAGAACCGCTAAAGCCACTAACAATGCTACAAAACCACTAACAATTGCTATAAAAAACCGAAAAATGCTTCAAAACCCACAAAACACAACAAAACCCCCAAAAATGCTAAAATAACCCTAACAAAGCATTAAAATCCAAACACACCCATAAAAACCAAAAAATTCATAAAACCCAAACAACTCAAACAAACCGTAACAAACCCTAAAAACCCTAACAAAATCTAACAAACCCTAAAAACCACTAATAACCCATAATAACCACAAATAAACCCTAATAACCCCTAAAACCCACTATTAAAACCTAAAAACCTTAATAAACACTAATATCTCGTAATAACCTGTAATAAACCCTAACAAACTTTATTAGACCCTACTAAATGATACAAAATCCCTAAACCCCTAATATGCAATAAAAACACTATTAAACCATAATAAAACCTATTAATCACTATAAACCCTAACAAATCTGATAAAACACAACAAAAACCTCCAAATAATAGCCTACAAAATCTTACAACCCACTAATAAACCCTAAAAACCCTAATAAACCCAAAATAAATCGTAAAAAACCCTTACAACCCTAAATAAATCATAACAAAACCTAACAATGCCAAATAAATCATAACAAATTGAAACAAACCATAAAAAATCCCTAATAAATCGCAATAAAACCTAACAAAGCATAATAAACCCTATTAAATCGTAATAAACCCAAATACATGTTACTAAACCCAAATAAAAAAAATAAAACCTAATAAACCCTAATAAATCCTAAATAACCCTAAAAAGGTTGATAAACCCTAGAAAAATCTATTAATGCCTAGAAAAGCCCAATAAAACCCTAATATAAAATAAAAAATGATAATAAACTGTAACAAATCCTAAAGAACACTAATAAGCCCTAAAGAACCCTAATAAAACCTAATGAACCATATTAAACTCTAAACAACACTTATATACCATAAAGAACCCAAAACAAATGCTCAAACACATTATATAAACCCTAAAAACTGCTATAATACCCAAACAAACCCTAAAAGACACACAAAAACCCTAACAACACCTATCAATCTCAAAATAACTAATAATACCATAAAACCCCCCCAAAACCATTAAAAATCCACCAAATACCATAAAAAAACCATAAACACCCGTTTACAACCCTTGAAAACCCAAAAAGCACTACAAACCATAACCAACCCTTAAAACCCTAAAAAGGATTCAAATAGATACATAACCCCTAGAAACATTACATAAACCCTAAAAATGAAACAAAAACCCTAAAACACAACATAAACCAATAAATGCAACATAAACCCAAAAAATGCTACAAAAACCCTAAAAGCACAACATAAACCCAAGAACTGTGACATAAACCCTAAAAACACAACATAAACCCAAAAAGACACAACATAAACATTATAAAACGCTACATAAAACCTAAAAACACAATATATACCCTAAAACACTCCATGAACCCTAAAAACATTATATAAAGCATAAAAATGAATCATAAACGCTACATCACCCATAAAAATGCTACATAAACCCAGAAAACGCAACATAAACCCAAAAAAATGCAACATAAAACCTAAACCCTAAACATGCTACAAAAACCCTAAAAATGTTACATAAACCCTAAAAATGATACATAAAATCTAAAATAACTAACTAAACCCTAAAAATGCAACATAAACACTAAAAATGCTACATAAACTCTAACAACGCTACACAAATCCTAAAAAATGCTACAAAACCCCTAAATATGCTTTAATACTCTCTAAAATATTAAACCCTAATATACCATAATATAAAAAATTAAACCCTAATAAACCCCTAATAAACTCTAATAATCCCTAAAAACACCTTATAATCCCAAAAATCCTAAGAAACTCTACTCAACCCTAATAAAACCCCAAAAATACCTAATAAACCCTAATAAGTGATAATAAAACCTAATAAACCCTAAAATCACGTTATGAAAACCTATACAACCCTAACCAACCCTAATAGACACTAATAAACACTAATAAACCCTAATAAACCCCAAACAAACCCTAAAAGCCCTAATAAACCATAAATAAATCCAAATAACCCCTACTCAACCCTAACAAACCTTAACACACCATAATAACCCCTAATAAAACCCTACAAAACCTAATAAAGATAAAATGCCAGTATACTTTAAAAAATCACTAGAAACCCTCATAAACTCTAATATAAAAAATAAACCCTAAAAATGCTCACAAACAATAAAAATGATCACAAACAATAAAAACGCGCTATATTACCTGAAAAGACCTAAAAACACTAATATAACCTAATAAATACAAAAAACTCTAATATATCATAAAAATCCCTAGAAACCCAAATAAACCATAATAAACTCTAATATAACCAACGAAACCCTAAAACCCTCCCAAACAAACAAAAAATGCTCACAAACAATAAAAAAACACTTTATTTTCTAAAAACACCTAACTGTAACAGCCCGAGATTTTAAGAAAAATATTCTTTTTTATTTCACTAATGTCTTGTGTTGTACGCTACACCTAAAGGAGATTTCACAACACGCATCCTTGACTTGCCTTGCATTACACGCAATCGCGACCTTCCTCGATAGCGTGTATAGTACGCAATAACGAGTTTCACTAAACAACAATATGCTATTAAAATATTATTAAAACTAGCCGTTATGAATAGTAATAACAACTTTTTGAAATTTTGTAAATTTTATTTTTCAAAATGGAATTCATTTTTGGATTCGTAATATCGAAATTAGCTTAGGGTGAAATTTTGGTACTTTTCGGATAACTTTCATATTCTAATGAATAGTGAAAATTACTAAATTTTAATTAAAAACAACTTTTTTAATCGAAATAATTAATAGTGATAAATTATTAATTTTAGTAGTTTTAAAGTATATTTAGAATATATTTTTACAATTTAATACAATGATGGTCATTGGATGTAATTTCACATTTAAACCAGTTATAAACAAGTATCAATCTTTTGATAGTTATTATCTCTTAAAAACACGCTATTTGTTGTGACAGCGGAAATTAATTATAAAATTAATTAATGCAACTTATATGTTGGGAATTTTGTAAAATATAAATCATTTTTGAATTCGAAATATCAATTATAGCTTAGGGTGAAATTTTGGCATTTTTCTGAAAAACTTCAATTTTTGATGAATAGTGAAACCATTAAGTGGTAGGTTAAAAACTGAATTTTGCATAAAACTTAATTTTACCGCTTCTGTGAATGGAATTTCGAAAATCCGAGAGACACGGTTAATATCAAGGACTAAAATGTGGTTCAATGAGATGAAAATAATTTTTGGTGAATAGTAACTTTTTATTTTTTTTTTACTGCGGTTAATAGTAAATAGGGTAACTAAGGGTAAATATGATATTACTATTACCCTAACACATGTACTAATTCTATTGGATAAGTGTAATTCGACCAAAAACAAACTTAGGAATAAAATATGACCATTTAGGCCCACTTGGATTAGATTAGGACATTTATTATTAATTTATTTAAAGAAGGGTTAAAATAGTTAAAATCAAAGTTTAATAAGTAAATAATTTTTAATATGGGGTTATACATAAGATAAATTAGATTTTAAATATTCATTAGAAAGCTAAAACGATTTACTACATGATGGTATTTTATTTGTAATTTTTATACATCAAATAATTTAATTTATTTATGACACAATGATGATGCAGTAATTATCTTATTAATGAAATATTGACATAATTGATGTTATAAACACCAAAATAAATATAATTTGAGACTTTTTATGAATTACACTAATTTTATAGGTTACTATGATATATTAGTGTTGATTTAATCAACTTGGTTCGAACATATAATTCTGTTATGACTTTCACAAAAATCATATATCAAATAGTGTCAAAATTGACACAAAATAGTTTTTAAATCAAATATTATATTATTAATTGTTATTTTATTCCTAAAAATCTAAGGTTCGGCCAAATGACTTAGATAAGGATATATATATTAATAATAAACAATTTGGGGTTCTTTTGCCATGTTATAGTAAGTGTATTAACCATATAGTGAAAGAAAACAAAAAGACACGGTAAAAGTTAAATTAATTAACTTAGAGTTAAATCTAATTGATAAGGTTAAAATAATAACCTAAACTTGTCTAAATCTTATTGGTTGATAGGATTTCTATCCATCCCCACTTTAGCTTCGAAATAAGACCCTTTGGAACCATTATAAACCGATTTTGACTTTAATATAAAATAATATTTTGAGATATTCCTAAGGTGCCCCTCTCCTCCCTTATAAAAGGACACCTCCTCCCCCTCCTCCTCACACCAATTTGAGCACTCAAGCTCGGCCAACCCCTGCCAAAATCTCTTCTCCACTTCCCTAGAAACATCCTAGAGGTTCTGGTCTTACTCAAAGACCAATTTTAGTTCCCTAAGAGGAGGTCTCCAAAAGGCGCTTCAAAGAAGAGGTAATTACCGTTACCAATTCTTTCATCATTATTTCTTCTTCCACTTCTTCTTCTTAGGTTGTTTCATTATGAAGTAATAACATCAGTATCACTCATATACTGATATGTTATTATAAGTATGAAACAACCCTATTTCACCATCTATCCATCCTACGGAAAAAGAAATCACTGCGCGTGCGTACGTACGGAATACCGTCTCCACGCCGTGGTGTAATCTATTTTCCACCACCACCTTACATGGATGGGTATAATGGTGTAAAGAATAACTATACATAGTTATTACAACATCATATTTATTCTGATATATTGTATAATCCACTCCAATTCAATTCAATATTTATGGAAATGATATCATCGCTCGTGCGTACGTACGGACTACCGTCTCCACGACGCGATGAGATTCATTCTCCATGTTAACTATTTAAGAATGATTATAAAGTATATATAAGAAATAATAATGAAATATATGACATTATAAAGCTACTGGATTTATGTATATATATACATATGTATGTCATCTACTTACTTCCATTTCAAGACAATAAGGAAAGGAAAACAGCGTTCATGCGTACGTACGGACTACCGTCTCCATGAACGGTGTTTTTCATTTTATTTATCTACCTATTATATATATATATATACTGAATATATATGATATATAAATCACATTTTATATTCTGGAAGTAAGTGAATCATGATATAAGTAATAATGATGTCAAGAACAACAAGTCAAAACACCTACGATAAATGAAACGATTTTACCCAAAACGCTTCTTTAACATGGAATTTACAAAATAACGGGTAATATAATGTCATAAGTAAACCATATATGATATCATAACAATTAATATGATTCTTTAATAAGTCAATGACATTATTTAAACCATTATACAGGAGTTTCAGATACTTACAAAGCAAGTCGGACCTAAGGTAAGGGAAATATCACAATCTCATTTTTATCCGAGATTGTTTATTCCTAAGTATTTACTGGGGTGTATTTTATCATCCACATCCATGTTCCCTCAATATGTAATATTGTTTCCATCCACTTGCAATAGTTTAAACCCAATTTTACCCTTAGATGAGTTTTTAGTAAAGAATATGAAAGGAATCTTTTGTCGTTTTTCCGTACGAGGTACTTTTTGACTTTTCCGACAAAAGTACGAAGAATGTTTTTTTTAACTTATACGGCATGAATGGATTTTTAAAACATTATTTCCAAGAAGCTTCCTTTACAAGTTTTCAAGTTTATTTTTAATCAACTTCTTTTATTTTAAAGTCGTATGACATGTTATGAAAGGAAAAATGTTTTTGAAGTGGAAAGGATATTTTCCTCAGGAATGGAGTTCAAGTATTTTATCAAAATTATTTTCCATCTAAGATAATAAAAGGGTTCTGTTTTTATCCCTAATATTACATGGATTTGATTATGTTGTGATGGAAATATTTTTATGAATTCCTTTATCTTATATGAATTGTTTTATGATGTCATGTTGTTTAAGAATCCCATTTTTATTACATGAGTTACGCTATGATGTATGGTTTGTGATTATGTGGCACACATAAGAAAGGATACATTATAAGATGGGTGGGACCTATATCTCCCTCCAATGCATTGGGTAAAGATTTTATATCTCATGAGATAGACATGGCTGGAACGGAAGGTTATTTCGGTTCAGTGATACAGGACTGAAACGAGGAGTGAACTCGGTTCAGAAAGGGACTTTATCCACTAAGATAGTCTTGGAAATGAGTCATGACTAACAAGAAATGATTTTCCATGATTATGTGTGCATTCCACAAAGTTTCAAGTTTTATGTTATGATTATGGGGATCTCATTTTCACTTCTATGATTTATCCCATGTTATGATATTATGAGCTCTTTTGCAGGTTAAGATTTCCAAAAGCTATGTTCTTATGTATATGATGTGATTGATATTTCTTTTGTTTACCCTTACTATGCATTTGAGCTCACCCTTTTATGTTTTCTTTTCCCCAGGATATAAAGAAAGGTTTTTAGGTAAAAAAAAGGAAGATCTTTATGGGAGATATTGAAGATCTTTCACTACGATTAGAAGATTACGTTCCGAGTTTCCAAAGACACTAAACTATTACGATCCTTGTGTGTGTGTTTTTGTTATGTACTAAGTATTCCGCAAAAGTAATGTAATGTCCATGTACGATAAGCTTTGGGTATCTACAGTTGGTATCAGAGGAAAGGTTTAGTCAACCTTTGGAAACTAGGATGCGAAAACGTTAGTGAGATCCCTAGAGATATTTATAAGGTATGTCTAGGGATGACCCTAAGGATAAGTATACGTATAGGATATAGTCCTAGAACTATGGTAACGATATTAGATTAAACCAAAGATGATAGATATTTAAGTTACTCCCCCTTTATTATGATTTTTGAATCTAACACTATTCTGTTTGGGTTTTAGAAAATGGCTGGAAACAAGATGATTCACAATAATAGAGGATATGATGGACAATGGAATGATATTCTTCATGAGAAACCAAATGAAATGGGATTGGATGTCCAAACATCATTATTATGCCGAATCAGGAATCTCACAACATGATCAATAAAGTAAAATTTGGTAAGTTTCCTGACTCGACTAATAAGAGAAAGATGGAGTTCCATGATGATCATAGAGGAAAGAAAGTTCAATTTCCCCTATGTAAATCATGTGGGAAGAGGCATCAAGGAGAATGTTTCAAGGGAATTGGAAGATGCTTTGGGTGTGGAAAAGAAGGACACAAAGCAAGTAAGTGCAAAGGAAAAGGGTCGGTTAACACCATGGATGAGGATAATGGTATTGCTACGACATCAAAAATGGTTAAGTGTTTTAAATGTGGAATGTATGGGCATTATGCAAACAAATGCCCTAAGGGAAAGACTCATGAAGAGAATCAGTATGGTCATATGGGTAGTATTTATGTGGATGATGATGAAGAGACTACAAATGATATGTGAGATGAAAGAATTTTTGAAGCTCGGTCAATGGTTTGAGAATGTAGTGGAATGATTACATGTTTATCATGTGTAATTTTGGAATAAAGAGACATCTATGGATTGTTACACTGTTTTCCTTGTGTTTTGAAAGTGTTTGATTAATGTTACCAGTATCCATGAAAGGTTATTCAGATATTTTTGGAATGTAGATGATATGCGCATAATGAAGGGATAAGGAGAAAATTAAATGTTTGATAGTATTCATGAGCTCATGATTGATATAAGGACTAAGTGATATCATGGTTTGAGTATATAGAATTTTGAGGATTTCGGTATGTGAAAAGTGTTAACTTTTAACTGCATTCAAGTTTTCACTAAGGTTCAATGGGTATTCAAGAGAGTACAAGATTAAGGCCTTTGAATGTTTGGAATGTGACCAACAAGATATATCTTATGATATATGGGGATCAACGATGGTATTAAATCTCTGGTAATCGTTTTCACTATGTTATGAGAATGGACTGCGGTATTATGGATAAGCCTAAAGATTGGAATGGATTATGTTGGACATAAGTTAGTATTGTTTAAGGATAGAAGTTTTTTCGATATTATTAATGGGATGTTATAGTAATATAGTTTTATAAAAAGGACAACCTGCAGGACGGGCGACAACCCATCGCTTCGGACAAGGCTGTGGGAATCGAACCCACAACCGAAGTGCGACTGGCCTTTATCGCCTACCACTAACCTACAGGAAGCCCCTGTTTAGTAGAAACTAGTTTTATTATATTAAGCAGTATGATATATGAAGTATAAGTCCATTTTAGAAACCATATGTGATTAATCTCACTATATATCGACTTATGTATATAATTTTTGCTAACCTTTTGTTTGAGACAGATGGAATGACCCGTCATTCTATCACATGATCTGCTAACACTTCACGAATAACAAATTCAACTTCATTTATTTAATAGATGAAGTGGAAATTGTTAAAGGCACGAACAACAGTGAGATTGTACCAAAATAAAGTAAGTATATATTCTAATTCAAATTCTTTAACTTTAGGGAAATGATCTTGAAAACCAAAAATGTTGTCCTAGTTCTCTTATACCTGATGAATCAGATGGTACCTTAGATCGTCACAAATTTATGGATTTGTGATTACTGGCTGTTCCATAGCCATGTTCTCTACCACTCTCCATCAGAACATGATGGTTAGACTTCTCTTCCATATCCATATTTTCACCTATGTGGAAACCCAGTGATTAGTTTATTTGGGTAATCGTTACATTTCATACTTTAGTTTTTAAAGCCAAGTTTTGGTATTCCCTTTTACGATGTGGGTTTTTATTAAAGAAACTTTCGAATAGTAAACCATTTATAACCCCGACGAATTTTGAGGGCGAAATTCATTTTAAGGGGGGTAGAATGTAACAGCCCAAGATTTTATGAAAAATATTCTTTTTTATTTCACTAATGTCTTGTGTTGTATGCTACACCTAAAGGAGATTTCACAACACGCATCCTTGACTTGCCTTGAATTACACGCAATCGCGACCTTCCTCGATAGCGTGTATAGTACGCAATAACGAGTTTCACTAAACAACAATATGCTATTAAAATATTATTAAAACTAGCCGTTATGAATAGTAATGACAACTTTTTGAAATTTTGTAAATTTTATTTTTCAAAATGGAATTCATTTTTGGATTCGTAATATCGAAATTAGCTTAGGGTGAAATTTTGGTACTTTTCGGATAACTTTCATATTCTAATTAATAGTGAAAATTACTAAATTTTAATTAAAAACAACTTTTTTAATCGAAATAATTAATAGTGATAAATTATAAATTTTAGTAGTTTTAAAGTATATTTAGAATATATTTTTACAATTTAATACAATGATGGTCATTGGATGTAATTTCACATTTAAACCAGTTATAAACAAGTATCAATCTTTTGATAGTTATTATCTCTTAAAAACACGCTATTTGTTGTGACAGCGGAAATTAATTATAAAATTAATTAATGTGACTTATATGTTGGGAATTTTGTAAAATAGAAATCATTTTTGAATTAGGAATATCAATTATAGCTTAGGGTGAAATTTTGGCATTTTTCTGAAAAACTTCAATTTTTGATGAATAGTGAAACCACTAAGTGGTAGGTTAAAAACTGAATTTTGCATAAAACTTAATTTTACCGCTTCTGTGAATGGAATTTCGAAAATCCGAGAGACACGGTTAATATCAAGGACTAAAATGTGGTTCAATGAGATGAAAATAATTTTTGGTGAATAGTAACTTTTTACTTTTTTTTTACCGCGGTTAATAGTAAATAGGGTAACTAAGGGTAAATATGATATTACTATTACCCTAACACATGTCATAATTCTATTGGATAAGTTTAATTCGACCAAAAACAAACTTAGGAATAAAATATGACCATTTAGGCCCACTTGGATTAGATTAGGACATTTATTATTAATTTATTTAAAGAAGGGTTAAAATAGTTAAAATCATAGTTTAATAAGTAAATCATTTTTAATATGGGGTTATACATAAGATAAATTCGATTTTAAATATTCATTAGAAATCTAAAAAGATTTACTACATGATGGTATTTTATTTGTAATTTTTAGACATTAAATAATTTAATTTACTTATGACACAATGATGATGCAGTAATTATCTTATTAATGAAATATTGACATAATTGATGTTATAAACACCAAAATAAATATAATTTGAGACTTTTTATGCATTCCACTAATTTTCTAGGTTACTATGATATATTAGTGTTGATTTAATCAACTTGGTTCTAACATATAATTCTGTTATGACTTTCAAAAAAATCATATATCAAATAGTGTCAAAATTGACACAAAATAGTTTTTAAATCAAATATTATATTATTAATTGTTATTTTATTCCTAAAAATCTAAGGTTCGGCCAAATGACATAGATAAGGATATATATATTAATAATAAACAATTTGGGATTCGTTTGGCATGTTATAGTAAGTGTATTAACCATATAGTGAAAGAAAACAAAAAGACACGGTAAAAGTTAAATTAATTAACTTAGAGTTAAATCTAATTGATAAGGTTAAAATAATAACCTAAACTTGTCTAAATCTTATTGGTTGATAGGATTTCGATCCATCCCCACTTTAGATTCGAAATAAGACCCTTTGGAACCATTATAAACCGATTTTGACTTTAATATAAAATAATATTTTGAGATATTCCTAAGGTGCCCCTCTCCTCCCTTATAAAAGGACACCTCCTCCCCCTCCTCCTCACACCAATTTGAGCACTCAAGCTCGGCCAAACCCTGCCAAAATCTCTTCTCCACTTCCCTAGCAACATCCTAGAGGTTCTGGTCTTACTCAAAGACCAATTTTAGTTCCCTAAGAGGAGGTCTCCAAAAGGCGCTTCAAAGAAGAGGTAATTACCGTTACCAATTCTTTCATCTTTATTTCTTCTTCCACTTCTTCTTCTTATGTTGTTTCATTATGAAGTAATAACATCAGTATCACTCATATACTGATATGTTATTATAAGTATGAAACAACCCTATTTCATCATCTATCCATCCTACGGAAAAAGAAATCACTGCGCGTGCGTACGTACGGAATACCGTCTCCACGCCGTGGTGTAATCTATTTTCCACCACCACCTTACATGGATGGGTATAATGGTGTAAAGAATAACTATACATAGTTATTAAAACATCATATTGATTCTGATATATTTTATAATCCACTCCAATTCAATTCAATATTTATGGAAATGATATCATCGCTCGTGCGTACGTACGGACTACCGTCTCCACGACGCGATGAGATTCATTCTCCATGTTAACCATTTAAGAATGATTATAAAGTATATATAAGAAATAATAATGAAATATATGACATTATAAAGCTACTGGATTTATGTATATATATACATATGTATGTCATATACTTACTTCCATTTCAAGACAATAAGGAAAGGAAAACAGCGTTCATGCGTACGTACGGACTACCGTCTCCATGAACGGTGTTTTTCATTTTATTTATCTACCTATTATATATATATATATACTGAATATATATGATATATAAATCACATTTTTTATTCTGGAAGTAAGTGAATCATGATATAAGTAATAATTATGTCAAGAACAACAAGTCAAAACACCTACGATAAATGAAACGATTTTACCCAAAACGCTTCTTTAACATGGAATTTACAAAATAACGGGTAATATAATGTCATAAGTAAACCATATATGATATCATAACAATGAATATGATTCTTTAATAAGTCAATGACATTATTTAAACCATTATACAGGAGTTTCGGACACTTACAAAGCAAGTCGGACCTAAGGTAAGGGAAATATCACAATCTCATTTTTATCCGAGATTGTTTATTCGTAAGTATTTACTGGGGTGTATTTTATCATCCACATCAATGTTCCCTCAATATGTAATATTGTTTCCATCCACTTGCAATAGTTTAAATCCAATTTTACCCTTAGGTGAGTTTTTAGTAAAGAATATGAAAGGAATCTTTTGTCGTTTTTCCGTACGAGGTACTTTTTGACATTTCCGACAAAAGTACGAAGAATGTTTTTTTAACTTATACGGAATGAATGGATTTTTAAAAAATTATTTCCAAGAAGCTTCCTTTACAAGTTTTCAAGTTTATTTTTAATCAACTTCTTTTATTTTAAAGTCGTATGACATGTTATGAAAGGAAAAATGTTTTTGAAGTGGAAAGGATATTTTCCTCAGGAATGGAGTTCAAGTATTTTATCAAAATTATTTTCCATCTAAGATAATAAAAGGGTTATGTTTTTATCCCTAATATTACATGGATTTTATTATGTTGTGATGGAAATATTTTTATGAATTCCTTTATCTTATATGAATTGTTTTATGATGTCATGTTGTTTAAGAATCCCATTTTTATTACATGAGTTACGCTATGATGTATGGTTTGTGATTATGTGGCACACATAAGAAAGGATTCATTATAAGATGGGTGGGACCTATATCTCCCTCCAATGCATTGGGTAAAGATTTTATATCTCATGAGATAGACATGGCTGGAACGGAAGGTTATTTCGGTTCAGTGATACAGGACTGAAACGAGGAGTGAACTCGGTTCAGAAAGGGACTTTGTCCACTAAGATAGTCTTGGAAATGAGTCATGACTAACAAGAAATGATTTTCCATGATTATGTGTGCATGCCACAAAGTTTAAAGTTTTATGTTATGATTATGGGGATCTCATTTTCACTTCTATGATTTATCCCATGTTATGATATTATGAGCTCTTTTGCAGGTTAAGATTTCCAAAAGCTATGTTCTTATGTATATGATGTGATTGATATTTCTTTTGTTTACCCTTACTGAGCATTTGATCTCACCCTTTTATGTTTTCTTTTCCCCAGGATATAAAGAAAGGTTTTTGGGTAAAAAAAAGGAAGATCTTTATGGGAGATATTGAAGATCTTTCACTACGATTAGAAGATTACGTTCCGAGTTTCCAAAGACACTAAAATATTACGATCCTTGTGTGTGTGTTTTTATTATGTACTAAGTATTCCGCAAAAGTAATGTAATGTCCATGTACGATAAGCTTCGGGTCTCTACACTAACAACCACTAATATAACCTAATAAAACAAAAAAAACTAATGAACCCCTAACATACAATAATAAGCCCTTAAAATCCATAATAAACCCTAATAAAAATGAATAAACACTAATAAAACTATAAAAATACCTTATGAACCCTAATAAACATTGACACACATTAACAAAACCTAATAAAACCCAACTAAACCCCAATAAACAAAAAAATGAAAATAAACCATTAAAAATCACTAGAAACACTAATAAACAATAATAAATTCAAATAAAAGCTAATAAACCATTAAAAATTATGAATAACACTAAAAACACACTAATAAAACCTAAAAAGTCATAACAATCCCTCATTTATTTTAACCAAACCAAAAAACACTCATATACCCTAATAAAAACACTAACAAACCTTAGTAAACCCTAAAAATCCCTAACAATCCCGAATAAACCGTACTCAACTCTAATAAACCCTAATAAAACCTTAAAGATACCGAATCAACCCTAATATAACCCTAAAAATACCTACTCAACCCTAATAAACCTTAACACACCATAATAAACCATAATAAACCCCACTAAACCCTAAAAAAGGCAAATATACCATTAAAAACCCCTAAACCCCCTAATAAATGCTTATAAAACATAACAAAGTTTAAAAGCGCTAATAAACCCGAATAAACTCTACTAAACACTAAAAACCCTAATATACCCTCTAAAAATTAATAAATCATAATGAACCATAATAAACCCTAATAAATCCTAAACATACCCAAATATACTAGAATATACCGTAATATACCCTAATAAACCCATCTCAATCCTAATAAAAACCTAAAAATACCTAATAAACCCTAATAAACATTAACACATCATAATAAACCCTAATAAAATTCTAATAACCCCCACCAAACCCTAAAAAATGCTAGTAAACCATTAAAAACCCTAAAACCCTAACAAACCATAATAAATTTTAACAACACCTAAAAATTCTTAAAAATGCTAGTAAACCCTAAAAATACCTCTAATAATAATAATAGTAATAACACACATGCATGTGAATATGCATGTTCATGGTTTAAATAATAAATCATAACGCAAGTGCATGTGCATATGCCTGTGAATTTGCATGTGAATGATTATAAATAATAAATTTTAAATAATAATGCATGTGAATTACATGTGTATGTGCATGTGCATGTGAATGATAATAAATAACAAATAATAATGCACATCCAAGCGCATGTGCATGTCCATGGTAATAAACAATAAATAATAACCAAGTCCACATGAATGTGCATTTTCATGTGAATGATAATAAATAATAAATAATAACACAAGTGATAATAGAATAATGCACGTGCATTGCGTGTGCACGTGCATGAGAATAAATAATAATAGAACATGTGATAATAGAATAATGCAAGTGCATTTCATTTGCATGTGCATGATAATAAATAATATATAATAACGTACGTGCATGTGCATTTACATGTAATGATAATGATAATGATGCATGCACATACACGGTAATAAATAATAAATAACAATGCACGTGCATGTGCATTTGTATTTGATGATACAAAAAATAATAATAATAATAATAATAATAATAATATAATAACACAAGTGAATTTCATGTTCACATGCACAGTAGTAAATAATAAATAAATAAGAATAAATAAGAATGCACATGCTTGTGCATGTGCATTTACATTTGATGATAATATTAATAATACTAATTGTAATAATTATAATAATAACGCATGCACGTGCATGGAAATAAATAATAAATATCAACGCATATGCATGTTCATTTTCTTGTGATAATGATAATAATAATAATAATAAAATTGTGATAATAAGAATAATAATAACCGAATAATATAAGTTCATTGCATATGAACATGCATGATAATAAATAATAAATAATAACGCATGTGCATCTAAATTTGCATGTGATGATAGTAATAATAACAACAGTAGTAATAATAGTAGTAGTAGTGGTGATAATAGTAGTAGTACCAATGCATGTGATAATAGAATATTGAATGTGTATTACGTGAGCACGTGCATGGTAATAAATAATAACTCTCGTGCATTGCATTTTCATGTGATGATGATGATGATGATGATGATAATAATATTAATAATAATAATAACAACGCATGTGATAATAGAATAGAGAACCTACATTGTATGTGCTTTTATGTGAATTCGTATGTGCATTTTCATGTGATGATAATAAAAATATCAACAACAACAACAACAACCACAATAATGATAATAACAATAATAACAACAACGCATTTGATAATAAAATAACGTGTGTGAAGTGCATGTGCACGTGCATGGTAATAAAAATATAATAATAATGCACATGCATGTGCATGTGCCTGTGGATGAGATGATGATCATAATAATAATAATAACAGTAATAATAATTTATAGTTGTTTGAAAAAATAGCAGAGAGGACAAAAATGCTAGAAATGGGGTATCGAAAAACCTAACAAGTCACATATTCTTTGAAAAAGGCATAACTTCTTCTTTGAGTATCCATTTCCACTCCGGGAATAGTCAAATTCAATCTCATGGAACGAACTACGATAAAAATTGGTGTTGAAGGCTGAACAGACACACAAATCAGATGTTATGACCATTTTAAGAAAAAATTTAACAGGGATCCGTACACAGAAATGGAGTTTTGGAGGCTTTATAATGGTCTTCAGGGTTTTTAGGTTCTTAAACCTGACATGAACTATGTTCAAGTCATCCTTCGGTGTATATCTCTTCGGTACTTTCGATTTGATATGTGGTAGAGCTAAAACAGACAACCGAAACAAAAGTAATGGCTGTTTGAAATTGGACTTTTTTTTGGAGTGGTATAACTAATATATCTTATATTTCTTTTATCTTCTCGTAGTTTCTACTAAAATTAGTCCTCACTCATCTCACGAGCTTCAATTTGACTGGTCACATCTCTCAAACGGACACCCGAAGGAGGTGTTGTGCCTATTTTAGTGAGTTGCAGGTTTCTTAGGTTTTTAGGCTCTAAGGGATTTGCTCAATTGAAAACAACAATAACTTCTGCTACGTGTGTTCATTTGGGGTATACCACATATCAAATCGAATATTTTTAAAAGATACACACTCTGGTAACCACTGGAACCCTTTCCGACATTCTTCAATGCCCCAAAAGACCCCAAATCCTTTTGGATGGTTAAAATATTGTCTTCTGGTGTTTGTTTTGCAATAACTTCTTCTATTGGTGTATGTTTTTCCTCTAACACATATCAAATCAAATCTTTCAAAAATATCTACACTCTTATAACTACTGAAGCACCTTATAACATCCTTGAAGGCCCAAAAAGTTACATAAACCCTCCAAAATACTATAACTTCTACTTCGGGATTCCGTTTTTCCTCTACCATATATCAAATCGAAGAATTCGACTAGATCTACACATATGTGACCAATAGGAACACCTTATCACGTTCCTAAAGACCCAAAAGGTCATTATGTCCTTCAAATTCCCATAACTTCTGCTCTGGGTGTCCGTTTCACCTCTACTACAAATCAAATTGAAGTTTGCGACTAGCTCTACACATCTATGCCAACCATAAACAACTAAAAAACCCTAACGAATCATGAATAACCGCATAAAAACTAAAAACCATTAAAGACTATGCAAAACCCTAAAAAACCCTAACAAACCCTAAAAAACACTAACAATCCCTAAGAAACCCTAACAAACCCTAACAAACGCCAAAAAACCCTAAAAAATATAACAAACCCTAACAAACCCTATCAAACCCCAAGAATCACCAAGAAACCCCAATATACTCAAAAACCCACGAAGAAACCCCAAAACCCCTAAGAAACCATAAAAAACCCTAACAAAATTTTATATTCTTTAAAAATCACTGAATGGTGGCTGCACACTCCCCCAAATATCTCTCTCATTCGCCTCTCCTAGTGTTTCCCCTGGATTCATATTGAGGACACGACCATGGATCCACGCTTCATCCTTACTCTCAGAAAAGGTGTGCTCTAGAGGTGCTTCTCGGAGTCAATGTGGCGACAACTTCCAGTTTTCAACGTCTTCGACTTCCTCGGGTGGTGCCTTTGCTCGAGTTTTTGTCCTCAGATCAAGGCAAGGATTAGATTCTATGCGCTCGGGCATCGACATCTATGGAGGCCTTGCAGTCTGCTGGGATCTCTGATCAGGTTGTTTTACATGACGTTGTAGACAAATCCTTAGCAGATGGAAACCCTTTTGGTCTTCAGCCGTAGATCGTGGTCAAGATTGTAGAACTGGGGCTTCTACAGATGCTACAACGACATTGAGGTCTTCAATAATGGAGAGGGCTGTAGTGGCGGACCAAGATCCGGTCTCTTCGACAGTTTTTCGTCCCTTCCGGTGTGCTGCCTCGGGTTCCAATTTCTCCTCCGACGATGATCTGGTATGTTGCCTCTTCTGAAGTGTTGACCCTATGATTTTTCATCATTTCTGGTGTGCTGGTGGATTCAAATTCCTTCTGCATAGTCGGTATATGCTTTATCTGCAATTTTGGATTGGTTCGTCGGTGTTTTGGTCTGTTGGTTGGGTTGTGCATTTGGGTAGAGGTTTTCGATCTGAATTCCTGGTTGCGATGGCTATAGTTTGTTCTACTTATTGTTGTTGTTGCGACATTTGGCGTGTGCCGATGTGAGAGATTGGTTTTTTGCTGCTGATCATTTACAAGAACGAGATGTTGGCTGCTAGAAATGGTGGTGTTGCATTCTGCTTGCTGATGGGATGGGTTGTGATGAATCTATTGGTTACAAGTTTGGTGCTGGTGGCTCTGCACTGCTAGTAGTGGATCCTCTTGGTGAGGAGGTGTGGAAGGCTAGTGATTTTAGTGGTTCTATGCTGCTGACGGTTGATATTCCTAGCAAGGAGATGATTGAGGATATATACACTTCTCTAGGATGGTTAATGATTAGGTGGGAAGTGGTGAAGTTGATGAGTTTGAATTTGGTGCTGAGAGGAGGTGTTGGATGCTGATCGTTGCTTGCTTGTGAGCTGATGGATGTTGGTTAATGTTGGATGATAGAGATGGTTTCATCATGGCTTTGTGTGCTATTTTTTTAGTTTTGTTTTTCTTTTTGACTGTTTTGGGTTTCTTTTTATAGGTTTGGGGTTGTTAAGGGTTTTTGTGTGCGAGCCGTTTGACCCCTCCCCTCCCTTATTTCTGTGTCTTTTTCTTCTAATAAATTAGGGGGGGTTGGAAATAGCCCATCCCTCACATCTTCCTTGCCCTAAAAAATCCCTAAAAACTCAAAAAAAAAACTTTAAGAAAACCTAAGAAACACTAACACACCCTTAAAACCCCTAACACACCCTTAGAAACCCAAACACACCCTTAGAAACCCTAGCACACCCATAGAAACCCCATAATACCCATAGAAACCCTAACACAACGTTAGAAACACTTAGAAACCATAACACAACCTAAGAAACCCTAACCCACCCATAAAACCCTAACCCACACTTAGAAACCCAAACACATCCTTAGAAATCCTAACAAACCCTTAGACACCCTAAATCACTCTAATAAGCACTAATAAATCCAAACAAACCTACCAACCAATAATAAACCATAATAAACCCTAATAAACCCTAAATCCCACTACTAAGCCCTAATAAACACTAATAAATCGTAATAAACCCTAAAACCCTATTAGACCCCAATAAAAGCTACAAAATAACAAAAAACCCAAATATACAACAAAAATGCTATTAAACCATTCAAAATGCTAATATTCACAAAAAAACCTAACTAACTCGGCGAAACCTGACAAAACCCTAAAAACCCCTAAAAACCCCTAAAAACCCAAAAAACCCAAAAAACACTAAAAAACCTTAAAAACCCTAAAAAATCATAAAAACCTTAAAAAACTCTAAAACCCCGTAAAACACCTAAAAACACAAAAAAACTGAAAAAACCCTAAAAAAACCCAAAAAACATAAAAAACTCAAAAAACCTCAAAAACCTAAAAACCCTAAAAACCCCTAAAAATGCTAAAAACCCCTAAAAGCCTCAAAATGACTATCAAAACCCTAACCAACCCTATGAAACCCTTGAAAACCCTACAGCCCCCCTAAAAAACACAAAAAGATGGCGGGACACTTTCCTGGTGCTCTCTCTCTCATGAAGAGATTCCTAGGGTTTTCCTATGGCAATGGTGGTGGCGGACCTTTTCCTCTTCCCTCTCGTGGTCTTGGGGACGCTCTTGGTGGCAACAAGCGGATGCAGTGTTCTTCGGTGTGGCAGTGTTTCATCATCGACTTTGTGTTTTCCAAGCGATGACATTGGTTGGGTGTTTGGATTTGGAATCTCTCACGGCCTTTCCCTCTCGTGCTTATGGTGGGAGATCTCAGCGACAGTGGGCCTCAACAATGTTCTCTGGATCTCCTTTCCATGCGGTGGTGTTTCTCAAGAGTCCTACGTCACTGGAAGCATGGAAAGATGCTACTTCGGTTTAGATTTGGTCATCAGGAAATGGTGCTGCTTCCTCATTTCTGATTTCAGATTCCCGATCTCGCGATGCATATTAAGATCAGAGCATTTCGGCAAGAGTTGATGCGGTCAACGAGGTTGTTGGTTTTGGTCTTCAGAAGCGGATCAGGGTTTTTCCAGATCTGGGATTTCCTTGGAAAGGTCAGTAGGCTCGTGGGTTTCATTGGCGAAGAAGGTGGTTTCGGTGTGTGTAGAGGCTACAGGTTCGTTTTTCTGGTCTCTTAGATCTGCTTCACGCTTTTGATGTTGGGCTCGCTAAGTTGTGATGTGTTATGGCGGCTTCTCTGGTCTGTGGTTTACTATGTTTTGGCTGGCTTGGTTGTGATCTGTTGAGGTTCCTGGATGATTTGTTCATGTTTTGCTCATTTTGGTTGATGTTGATATGGCCTTCAATGAGTGCCGGGAGGAGATACATGGTGTTTTTTTCTACTTGGTCACAAGGTGTAGAAGGAGTTGCTGGATGTTGGAATTTTTGGTGCTGGATGGAGCCTGGAGCTGATGGTTTTGCTTTTTAAGTGATGGATGTTACTGTAGAGAAGGTTCTAGAAGCTGCAAATAGTGTAAATCGATGCAACTTCATTTTTGACTACATGTTAGACCTAGATGTAGGCGCTGTTGTTCTTTCTTTTGCTTTCTTATGAATGGGTGCTACTGGTTGTGAGTTGCTGGCCTCTGGATGGTCTTTGGGCTCTGTGGCTTGGTTCTAGGTGTGGGTGTTGGCACTCTTGTACTGCTTTTGTTTTTCCATTTCTTGTTGTTGGCTGGTTGGAAGGTCCAGGTGGTAGTACTGATGCACAATGTTTGGATGATCTGCTGGGTGAATGTTGGAATTGGTTGATGGTGTGTGGCTACTCACCGTTGTCGTTCCCCTTGACTCATGCACCCACCTCTACTCTTACTACCCTTCCCAACACACTGGACCCCATCTTGGTCTAGTTTGAGGGTGTATGGGTCAGTTTTGGGATGGTGTTGGTGGTTCAGCTAGGCGTCTAGGGTGCGTCTCAGCAGTGCGGTATGTTTAAGTGGTGTAGGTTTGATAAACTTATGTTGGAGTACAGGCTGATGGTTTCCAATCTTGGTATGGTGCTGAAATAAGGTGCTGTTGTGGCTGGGCTTTTCTGTGGTGCTTCTGATATCGTGCTAATGAATGTGGATGAAGCTGCTATTATGGTTATGGTGATGATGAATGATGGTTGCCGACTGGCTGGGAGGTGATGACGGGGACTTCTCTGTTTTTATCCTCCTTTTGGTTTTTTGTGTGTTTTTATGGGTCTTTTGGTTTTTTTGGGATTTGAGTTGTTAAGGGTTTTTGGGTGTGGGTCATTTGACCCCTCCCTGCACTTGTCTGTTGTGACTCTTTTTTTCTTTCTAATAAATTTGTGGGGGTGGGGGGGAATAGCCTGAACCTCACATCTTCCTTGCCCCAAGCAAACACTAAAAACCTCAAACGAAACCCTAATACACCATAAAGAACCCTAAAAACCCTAAAAACCTTAAAGAACCACTAAAGCCACTAAAAATGCTACATAAACCCTAACAATTGCAACAAAAAACCGAAAAATGCTTCAAAACCCACAAAATGAAACCCCCCCCCCAAAACCCTAAATTAACCCTAACAATTCATAAAAAATATGAACACTCCCATAAAACCCAAAATAACGCATAAATCCCCAAACAACTCAAAAAAACCGTGACAAACCCTAAAAACCCTAACAAAACCTAACAAAACCTAACAACCACTAATAACCCCTATGAACCACAAATAAACACTAATAACCCCTAAAACACACTATTAAACACTAAATACCCTAATAAAAACTAATAAATCGTAATAACCTGTAATAAACCCTAACAAACTCTATTAGACCCTAATAAACACTACAAAAGCCCTAAAATTCCTAATATTCAAAAAAACACTATTAAACCATAATAAACCCTAATAATCACAAAAAACACTAACAATCCCAACAAAACGAAACAAAAATCTCCAAATAATAGCCTACAAAACCCTACAACCCACTAATAAACCCTAACAAACCCTAATAACCCCAAAATAAATCGTAACAAACCCTAACAACCCCAAATAAATCATAACAAACCTAACAACTCCAAATAAATCGTATCAAACTGAGACAAACCATAACAAACCCCTAATAAATGCAATAAACCATAACAAATCATAATAAACCCAAATAAATCATAATAAACCCAAATACACATTACTAAAACCTAATAAATAAAATTAACCCTAATAAACCCTAATAAATCCTAAATAACCCTAAAAAAGGATGATAAACCCTAGAAAAACCTATTAATGCCTACAAAATCCCAATATAACCCTAATATACAATAAAAAACGCTAATAAACTGTAACAAATCCTAAAGAACACTATTAAACCCTAAAGAACCCTAATAAACCCTAAAGAACCATATTAAACTCTGAAGAACACTAAAAAATCCTAATGAACCCAAAAACAAATGCTAAAACACATTATATAAACCCTAATAACCGCTACAATACCCAAATAAACCCTAATACACACACAAAACCCTAACAATCCCTATCAATCCCAAAAAAACAAATAAACCCATAACCCCCCCCCCCAACCATTAAAAAGCCACCATATACCATAAAAAACCATAAACACCCGTTAACAACCCTTAAAAACCCTAAAAACTACAAACCTAAACAACCATTAAAACCCTAAAAAGGATTCAAATAGATACATAACCCCTAAAACGTTACATAAACCCTTAAAATGCAACAAAAACCCTAAAAACACAACATAAACAAAAAAACACAACATAAACCCAAAAAACACTACATAAACCCTAAAAGCACTACATAAACCCTAGAACTATAACATAAACCCCAAAAAACACAACATAAACCCTAAAACACTACATAAACATTAAAAAACAATACGTAAAACCTAAAAACACAATATAAACCCTTAAAACGCTACATGAACACTAAAAACAATACATAAACCCTAAAAATGCAAAATAAAAACTCCATAACCCCAAAAATGATACATAAACCCCAAAAATGAAACATAAACCCTAAAAATGCCACATAATACCTAAACCCATAACATGATTCATAAAACCTAAAAACATTACATAAACCCTAAAAATTATACATAAAATCTAAAACTGCTAACTATACCCTTAAAACGCTACATAAATTCTAGAAATGCTACATAAACTCTAACAACGCTTCACAAACCCTAAAAATGCTACAAAAATCATAAAGACACTTTAAAACCCTAAAAAATATTAAACCATAATATACCATAATATAAAAAAATAAATTCTAATAAACCCCGAATAAACACTAATAATCCCTAAAAACACTTTATAATACCTAAAAACCCTAATAAAACCCCAAAATATCTAATAAACCCTAATAAATGATAATAAAACCTAATAAACCCTAAAAACACTTTATGAAAACCTAAACAACCCTAACCAACCCTAATAGACACTAATAAACACTAATAAACCCTAATAAACCCCAAAAAACCCCTAAAAGCCCAAATAAACCATAAATAAATCCATATAAACCCTACTCAACCCTAACAAACCTTAACACACCATAATAACCCCTAATAAAACCCTACAAAAACCTAATTAAGAAAACAAATTCTAGTATACCATAGAAAATCCCAAGAAACCCTCATAAACTCTAATATAACCTAATAGACACTAAAAACGTTCACAAACAATAAAAAAATTGATCCCAAACAGTAAAAACGCACTATATTACCTAAAAATACTTAAAAACACTAATATAACATAATGAAGACCAAAATGATAATATACCATAAAAATCCCTACAAACCCTAATAAACCATAATAAACTCTAATATAACCTAAGAAACCCAGAAAATGCTAAAAAATAAAAACAAAATGCTCACAAACAATAAAAACACACTATATTATCTAAAAATACCTAACAAACACTAATATAACCTAATAAAACAAAAAAACTAATAAACCCCTAACAAACCCTAATAAACCCTAAAAATCCCTAATAAACCCTAATAAAAACTAATAAATTCTAATAAAACCATAATAAAACCCTAAAAATACCTTCTCAACCCTAATAAACCTTGACACACCATAACAAAACCTAGTAAAACCCAACTAAACCCCAATAAACAAAAAAACAAAAATAAACCCTTAAAAAGCTCTAAAAACCCTAATAAACCACAATAAATTCAAATGAAATCTAATCAACCATTAAAAATGCTCATAAAAACTAAAAACAGACTTATAAAACCTAAAAAAGTCATAACAACCCCTCATATATATTAACAAAAACTAAAAAACACTCATATACCCTAATAAAAACACTAACAAACCCTAGTAAACCATAATAATCCCTATTAAACCCTAATAAACCATACTCAACCCTAATAAAACCTAATAAAACCTTAAAGATACCTGACTCAATGCTAATAAAACCCTAAAAATACCTACTCAACACTAACAAAACTTAACACGCCATAATAAACCACAATAAACCCCCTAAACCATAAAAAATTAAAATATACCATTAAAAGCCGTAAAACCCCTAATAAATTCTAATAAAACATAACAAATCTTAAAAGATCTAATAAACTCGAATAAACACTACTAAACACTAAAAAACCTAAATATACTTTCTTCAAAATTAATAAACCACAATGAACCATAATAAACCCTAATAAATCCTAATCATTCCAAAATATACCATCATATAACATAATATACCCTAATAAACCCAACTGAATCCTAATGAAACCCTAAAAATTCCTAATAAACCCTTATAAACCTTGAAACACCATAATAAACCCTAATAAAATTCTAATAACCCCCACCAAACCCTAAAAAATGCTAACATGCCATAAAAACCCCTAAAACCCTATCAAAACCATAATAAATGTTAATAACACCTACAAATTTTAAAAAATGATAGTAATTCCTAAAAATAACTCTAATAATAATAGTAGTAATAATGCACGTGCATGTGCATATTCATGTGCATTTGAATGATAATAAATTATAAATAATTACGCACATACAAGTGCATGTACAAGGTAGTAAACAATAAATAATAACTAGGTCTGTATGAATGTGTATTTGCATGTGAATAAACACTAATAAATGGTAATAAAATCAAATAAACTCTAAAAACATGTTAAGAAAACCAAAACAACCCTAACCAAGCCTAATAGACACTAATAAACACTAATAAACCCTAATAAACCCCAAAACCCCCTAAAAATCCTTAATAAACCATAAATAAAGAAAAATTAACCCTAATCAACCCTAACAAACCTTAACACACCATAATAACCACTAATAAAACCCTACAAAACCCTAAGGAAGAAAAAATGCTAGTATACCATAAAAAATACTTAGAAACCTTGATAAACTCTAATATAACCTAATAAACCCTAAAATGCTCACAAACAACAAAAAATGATCACAAATAATAAAAACATGCTATATTATATAAAAAGAACTAAAACTTTGATGTAACCTAATAAAGAAAAATAACGCTAATATAACATAAAAATCCCTAGAAACCCTAATAATCCATAACAAACTCTAATATATCCTTAGAAACCCTAAAACGCTCACAAACAAAAAAACCGCTCACAAACAATAAAAACACGCAATATTATCTAAAAAGGCCTGACAAACACTAATATAACCTAATAAAACAAAAAAACTAATAAACCCCTAACAAACCCTTATAAACCCTAAAAATCCCTAATAAACCCTAATAAAAACAAATAAACCCTAATAAAACCCTAAAATTACCCTAAAAATACCTTCTTAACCCTAATAAACCTTGGAACACCATAACAAAACCTAATAAAACCCAACTAAACCCCAATAAACAAAAAAACGCAAACAAACCATTAAAAAGCCCTAAAAACCCTAATAAACCATAATAAATTCCAATAAAATCTAATAAACCATTAAAAATGCTCACAAACACTAAAAACACGCTAATAAAACCTAAAAAGTCATAACAACCACTCATATATATTAACAAAAACTAAAAAACACTCATATACCCTAATAAAAACACTAGAAAACCCTAGAAAACCATAAAAATCCCTATCAATCCCTAATAAACCGTACTCAACCACAATAAATGCTAATCAAACATTAAATATACCAACTCAACCCTAATAAAACCCTAAAAATACCAACTCAGCCCTAATAAACCTTAACACACCATAATAAACTTTTATAAACCCCACTAAACCATAAAAACGAAAATATACCATTAAAAAGCCCTAAATCCATTAATAAATGCTAATAAAACCTAACAAAGCTTAAAAGCGCTAATAAACCCAAATAAACACTACTAAACACTGAGAAACCCTAATATACCCTATTAAAAATTAATAAACCCTAATAAACCATAATAAATCCTAAACATACCCAAATATACCATAATATACCATTATATACCCTAATAAACCCAACACAATCCTAATAAAACCCTACAAATACCTAATAAACCCTAATAAACCTTGACACACCATAATAAATCCTAATAAAATCCTAATAACCCCCACAAAACCCTAAAAAATGCTAATATAACATTAAGAAACCCCAAAACCCTAACAAACCATAATAAATGTTAATAACACCTAAAAATCCTAAAAAATGATATTATCCCCTTAAAATACATCTAATAATAATAGTAGTAATAATGCACGTGCATGTGCATATGCATGTGCATGGTTTAAATAATAAATCCTAACGCACATGCATGTGCATAAGCCTGTACATTTGCATGTGAATGATAATAAATAATAAATAATTATGCTCATACAAGTGCATGTGCATGTGCATGGTAATAAAAAATAAATAATAACCATGTCCACATAAATGTGCATTTGCATGTGAATGATAATAAATAATCAATAATAACACATGTGATAATAGAATAACGCACGTGCATTGCGTGTGCACATGCCTTAGAATAAATAATAACAACACATGTGATAATATAATAACACAAGTTCATTGCATTTGAATGTGCATGACAATAAATAATATATAATAACGCTCGTGCATGTGCATTTACATGTAATGATGATGATAATGACACATGCGCGTGCATGGTAATAAATAATAAATAACAACGCATGTGCATGAGAATTTGTGTTTGACGATACAAATGACAACCACAACAATAATAATAATAATAATAATAATAATAGAATAACACAATTGCATTTCATATGCATGTGCATAGTAATAAATAATAAATTAATAATAATAAATAAGAACGCACATGTATGTGCATGGGCCTTTACATTTGACGATAATATTAATAATACTAACTGTAATAATAATTATAATAATGCATGAACGTGTATGGTAATAAATAACAAATAACAATGCACATGCATGTGAATTTTCATGTGATAATGATAATAATAATGACAATTATTATAATAATAATAATAATAATAGTAATAATTGTGATGATGATGATAATAATAATAATAATAAAAGAATAATACAAGTGCATTGCATATGCACATACTAGGTAATAAATAATAAATAATAACACACATGCATCTACATTTTCAAGTGATGATAGTAATAATAATAGAAGTAGTAATAATAGTAGTAGTAGTGGGGATAATAGTAGTAGTACTAATGCATATGATAATAGAATATTGCATGTGCATTACATGTGCATGTGTATGGTAATAAATAATTACTCCTGTGCATTTCATTTTCATATGATGATGATGATGATGATAATAGTAATAATAATAATATTATTATTATTAATAATAACAAAACATGTGATAATAGAATAACGCACGTTTATTTAATGTGCGTGTATGTGCATTTGGATGTGCATTTGCATGTGATGATAACAACAACAACAACAACCACAATAATAATAATAACAAAAATAATAACAACGCATGTGATAATAAAATAAAGTGTTTGCATTGCATGTGCACGTGCATGGTAATAAAAATATAAAAATAAGGCACATGCATGTGCATGTGAATTTGCATGAGATGATGATAATTATAATAATAATAATAATAATAATAGTAATAATAAGTTATAGTTGTTTGAAAAAATAGTAGACATGACAAAAGTGCTAGAAATGGTGTCTCGAAAAACCTAAAAAATCACAGAGTCATTAAAAGAGGCATAACACCTTCATCAGGTGTCCATTTTTGCACTTTGAATAGTCAAACTAAATCTCATGGAAGTAACTACAATAAAAACAGGTGTTAGAGGTCGAACAGACACACAGATCAGAAGTTATGGCCGTTTTAAGAAAAATTTGACAGTGATCCGGACATGGAAATGGAGTTTTGGAGGCCTTATGATGTGTTTTAGGAATTTTAGGGTCTCAAACATGACTTGTAAATTGTGCAAGTTATCCTTCTACGTAGATCTCTTCGGTTCCTTTGATTTGATATGTGGTAGAGCTCAAACAGACTACCGGAGTGAAAGTTATGGCAGTTTGAAGTTGGACTTATTTTTGGAGTGGTATAACTAATATGTCTTATATTTCTTTGATCTTATCACTATTTTGATTACACTTTGTCCTCACTCATCTCATGAGATTCGCTTTTACTAGTCACATCGCTCAAACGGACACCCGAAAGAGAAGTTATGGGTATTTTAGTAAGTGGTCGGTTTCATAGGTTTTTAGGCGCTAGGAGGGTTGCCCAATTTAAAACGATAATAACTTATTCTACGTGTGTTCATTTTGGCTCTACCACATATGAAATCAAATATTGTGAAATGATACACACTCTGGTAACAACTTAAACCCTTTATAACATTCTTCAACCCCCCAAAAGACCCAAAATCTCTTTGGAAGGTCAAAAGATTGGCTTTTGGTGTCCTTTTTGCAATAACTTCTTCTATGGGCATCCATTTTGCCTTTACCTCATATCAAATCGAAGCTTGGGACCAGACCTACACTTCTATAACCACTAAATCCCCTTCTCACATCCTTGAAGGCACAAAAAGGTACTTAAACCCTCCAAAAGACCATAACTTCTACTTCGAGAGTCTGTTTTTCCTCTACCATATATCCAATCGAAGCTTTCGACTAGATCTACACATATGTGACCAATAGGAACACATTATCACGTTCTTAAAGACTCCAATGGTCCTTAAGTCCTCCAAATGAACTTAACTTTTGCTCTGGGTGTCCGTTTCACCTCTACCACATATCAAAATAAAGCTTGCGACCAGCTCTACACGTCTGTGGCAGCCATGAACAACTAAATATCCCTAACAAACCATGAATAACTCCATAAACGCTAAAAACCATTAGAAACCATGCAACCAAACCCTAACAAACCCCCAAAACCCTAAAAAACATAACGAACCCTAAAAAACCTTAACAAACCCAAACAAGCCCTTACAAACCCCAAGAACCTCTAAAAAACAATAATAAACACAAAAAACCCAAAGAAACCCTAAAAACCCCCTATGAAGCCATAAAGAAACCTAACATAACCCTAAAAACCCTAAAAATACTAACAAAAGCCTAAAAAAACCTAAGAAACACTAACACGCCCTTAGAAACCCAAACACACACTATGAAACCCTAACACACCCTTAAAATCCCTAGCACACCCATAGAAACCCCAACACACTCATAGAATCCCTAAATTAACCTTAGAAACCCTTAGAAACTATAACACACCCTTAAAAACCATAACCCACCCATAAAAACCCTGACCCACCCTTATAAACCCTAACACACCCTTAGAAACCCTAACAAACCCTTAGCCGCCCTAAATCACTCTAATAAGAACTAATAAATCCCAACAAACCCTAAAATCCAATAATAAACCATAATAAACCCTAATAAACCCTAATAAACCCTAAATCCCACTACTAAAACCAAATAAAAACTAATAAATCGTAATAAACCCTAATAAACCTAGTAGACCCCAATAAAAGCTACAAAATACCTAAAAACCGAAATATACAAAAAACGCTATTAAACCATTCAAAATGCTAATATTCACAAAAAACCCTAATAAACCTGACAAAACGTGACAAAACCCTAAAAAAACAATAAAACCCATAAAAAACCCAAAAACCCCTAAAAACCCTAAATCCCTTAACAAACTGAAAAACATGAAAACAAACCTACGAAACCCTAAAAAACATAAAAAAACCTCAAAAAACCCTTAAAAACCTAAAAATCACTAAAAATGCTAAAAACCCCTAAAAAACCTAAAATGCCTAACAAAACCCTAACCAACCCTATAAAACCCTTAAAACCCCTAAAACCCCCTATAAAACCCTAAAACCCTCAAAAGGATCCCTAATACACCCTAAAAACCCTAAAGAACCCTAAAAACCCTAAAGAACCCTAGAGAAGCACTAAAGCCACAAACAACGCTACATAAACCCTATCAATTGCTTCAAAACCCCAAAAAATGCTTCAAAACCCACAAAACACAACAAAACCCCAAAAAATGCTAAAATAACCCTAACAAAGCATAAAAAATTCAAGACACCCATAAAACCCAAAAAATGAAAAAAACCCCAAACAACTCAAACAAGCCATAACAAACCCTAAAAACCCTAATAACCCCTAGTAACAAATAATAAACCCTAACAACCCATTAAAACCACTATTAAACCCTAAAAACAATAATAAACACTAATAAATCGTAATAACCTGTAATAAACCCTAACAAACACTATTAGACCCTAATAAATGCTTCAAAAGCCCTAAAACCCCTAATATATAATAAAAAACTCTATTAAACCATAATAAACCATAATAATCACTAAAAACCCTAACAAACCCAACAAAATGCTACAAAAATCTCCAAATAATAGCCTATGAAACCCTAAAACCCGCTAATAAAAGCTAAAATCCCTTATAACACCAGAATAAATCGTAACAAACCCTAACAACCCCAAATAAATTGTAACAAATCCTAACAACAACATATAAATAATAAAAAACTGAAAAAAACCATAACAAACCCCTAATAAACCCCACTAAACCCTAACAAATCATAATAAACCCTAATAAATCTTAATAAACCCAATTACATGTTACTAAACCCTAATTTAAAAAATAAACCCCAATAAATTCTAAATAACCCTGAAAAGGTTGATAAACCCTATAAAAAGCTATTAATGCCTACAAAAGCCCAATAAAACCCTAATATACCATAAAAACACTAATAAACTGTAACATATCCTAAAGAACACTAAAAACCCTAAAACCCTAATAAACCCTAAAGAACCATATTAAAGTCTAAAGAACACTAAAAACCCTAAAGATATCAAAAAATGCTAAAACACATTATATAAACCCAAAAACTGCTACAATACCCAAACATATCCGAAAACACACTAAAAACCCTAACAACCCCTATCAATCCCAAAAAAACAAATAAACCCATAACCCCCCCCCCAACCATTAAAAATCCATCAGATACCATAAAAAACCATAAACACCCATTAACAACCCTTAAAATCCCTAAAAAACACTACAAACCAGAAACAACCATTAAAACCCTAAAAAAGGCATCAAATAGATACATATACCCTAAAAACGTTACATAAACCCTAAAAATGCAACAAAATCCCTAAAACGCTACATAAACCAAAAAAAATGCATCCTAAACCCAAAAAACTCTACATAAACCCTAAAAGCACAACATAAACCATAGAACTGTAACATTAACCCTAAAAAACACAACAAAAACCCTAAAAACGAAACATAAACATTAAAAAATGATAAATAAAACCTAAAAACACAATATAAACCCAAAAACACTACATGAACCCTAAAAAAAATACATAAACCCTAAAAAATGCAACAGAAATGCGACATCACCCCTAAAAATGTAGGACCCCGGGACACCCTGAGAGGGGAGGGGTAAATCAGGGTGACCACTTTTTCTTTTAAAGTGATGGATCTTTTTCCCAAGTTGGTAGGAACTTGTTGAACCTGTATGATGATTATGATTCGAAAGCAAACATTCACATGCACAGAGAAGACACGACCCTTTTTACTTGGTTCACCACTAAGGGCTACGTCCAAGGAGCATACGCCGACAGGTTGTCGGTCGTACCTAAATCCACTATGCTTCATTAGATGTAGATTACAAAGGTTTGGGTACAGTCACTCTGTCCCAGGCTCACTGCCTTTAAAAAGGTTCAGGGATAGCTCACTGCTTCCCTCGAGTCACTCCCGTTGACTCCTCCTGGCTCACTGTCGTTGGTGAAGTCCCACTCAGTTTATAGACGTGAAGGTCTCTTCATCATTTACATAAGAATGCATCCTTTGTTGTATATAGATGCTCTATTGAAGTCCGATTCTCACCAGAAGAAGAATATCACTTTTCCTCGAATGTATCGGGTAGTCTCTCGGCTTTCGTGCAGCTCCAAACAGGCCAGTGGGTTTCAGCAAAACCAGGCGCGCTTCTCCAAGACAGTCGCGCAAGTCCCACTATGGTGCGCAAGTCCAAACTGGTGCGCAAATGTCATCAACGCACCTGCGCGACGCTTCCTTCCCTGACTTCAAACTTGCGTGGTCCACTTCCTTTCTCTTCCAAACCGCCTTGGGCGCGCAACCAACAACCGGCGCGCAAGCTCTACTTGCGCGACAAAACTACCACCTGCGCGACTCGACCACCTGCGCGACGAGAGCTCAAAAAATCTCGATGTCTTGAGCTCCGTAAGAAATGAGAAGGGGTGGTCCATTATTTATAGGCAAACTGGACCCCCTGCGCGGTGGCGCGCAAGTCCCGCGACGGCGCGCAAGTCTTGTCTCCAGTAACCTCTGTCGCGCAACTCACTTGCGCGACCCAACCAATACTGGCGCGACCTTCTTTCCTTAGCCACATTTTGATGTTTTGATCCTCAAAAACAAATGGCGCGCAAGTCTTTTATCCTCCAAGAGCACGGCGCGCAAGTACCTTTTCCAAAAACACTTTACTTTATTGGCCGATTTTCAGGCCCAAAAAATTGGCAAACACTTGGAAACAGCGCCACCTTCACAGCTGTTTTCTGCTTGAACGGTATGATCACATTGCTGGTACACATCCTGAACTTCCACTGAGGATTCACAACAAACACAAACCATACGCCAAATCATGTTTTGAAGACCCTGGATCCAACAAAAAACACTACATAAAACCAAAAAACGCAACATAAACACTAAAAAATGCACCCATAAAACCTAAACACTAAACACACTACATAAACCTGAAAAACCTTACATAAACCCTAAAAATGATACATAAAACCTAAAACCGCTAACTAAATCCTAAAAATGATACATAAACTCTAACAACCCTACACAAACCCTAAAAAAGGCTACACAATCCCTAAAGACACTTCAAAACCCTCAAAGATATTAAACCCTAATATACCATAATATAAAAAATTAACCCATAATAAACCCCTAAAGAACCATTAAAGCCACAAAAAACTCTACATAAACCCTAACAATTGCTACAAAAAACTGAAAAATGCTCCAAACCCCTCAAAACACAACAAAACCCTAAAAACGCTAAAATAACCTAAACTAAGCATAAAAAAATCCAAACACACCCATAAAACCCAAAAACGCATAAAACTTCAAACAACTCAAACAAATCGTAACAAACCCTAAATACCCTAACAAAACCTAACCAACCCTAACAACCACTAATAACCCCTAAGAACCACTAATAAACCATAATAACCCATAAAACCCACTATTAAACCCTAAAACCCTAATAAACACTATTAAATCGTAATAACCTGTAATAAACCCTAAAAAACTCTATTAGACCCTAATAAATGCTAAAAAATCCCCAAAACACCTAATATACAATAAAAACACTATTCAACAATAATAAACCCAAATAATCACTAAAAACCCTAACAAACTCAACAAAACACTACAAAAACCACCAAATATTAGCCTACAAAACCCTATAACCCACTAATAAACCCTAACCAACCCTAATAACCCCAAAATAAATCGTAATAAACCATAATAACCCCAAATAAATCGAAACAAATCCTGAAAACGCCAAATAAATTGTAAGAAACTGAAAGAGACCATAACAAACCCCTAATAAACTGCTATAAACTCTAACAAAGCATAATAAAACCTAATAAATCGTAAAAAACACAAATACCCATTAATAAACCCTAATAAATAAAATAAACCCTAATAAACACTAAAAAATCCTAAATAACCCAAAAAAAGGTTGATAAAACCAAGAAAAAGCTATTAATTCCTACAAAAGCCCAGTAAAACCCTAATATACATTAAAAATGCTAATAAACTGTAACAAATCCTAAAGAATGCTAATAAACCCTTAAGAACGATAATAAACCCTTAATAACCATATTAAACTCTAAAGAACACTAAAAACCCTAAAGAAACCAAAAAATACTAAAACACATTATATAAACCCTAAAAACCGCTACAATACCCAAACAAACCCTAAACACAATAAAAACCCTAACAACCCCTATCAATCCCAAAAGAACAAATAAACCCGTAAAACCCCAAAAACCCATTAAAAAACCATCAGATACCTTAAAACCCCATAAACACCCGTTAACATCCCTTAAAAACCCAAAAAGACTCTACAAACCATAAACAACCATTAAAACCCTAAAAAAGGCTTCAAATAGATACATAAACCCTAAAAACATTACATAAACCCTAAAAAATGCAACAAAAACCCTAAAAACGCAACATAAACCAAAAAACACAACATAAACCCCAAAAAGCTACATAAACCCTAAAATCACAACATAAACCAAAGAACTGTAACATAAACCCAAAAAAACACAACACACACCCTACAAAACGCAACATAAATATTAAAAAATGCTATATAAAACCTAAAAACACAATATAAACCCTAAAAACACTCCATGAACCCTAAAAACGTTACATAAATCCTAAAAATGTAATATAAATGCTACATCACCCCTAAAAACGCTACTTAAACCCAAAAAATGCAATATAAACACTAAAAAATGATACATAAAACCTAAACCATAAACACGATACATAAACCCTAAAAACGTTACATAAACCCTAAAAATGATACATAAAATCTAAAACCACTAACTAAACACTAAAACACTACATAAACACTAAAAATGCTACATAAACTCTAACAACGCTACACAATCCCTAAAAAATTCTACAATAACCCTAAAGATGCTTTAAAACCCTCAAAAATATTAAACTATAATATCCAATAATATAAAAAAAAATAAACCCTAATAAACCCCTAATAAACACTAATAATATCTAAAAACACCTTATAATCCCTATAATCCTATGAAACTCTACTCAACCCTAATAAAACCCCAAAAATACCTAATAAACCCTAATAAATGATAATAAAACCTAATAAACCCTAAAAGCATGTTATGAAAACCTAAACAACCTTAAGCAATCCTAATAGACACTAATAAATAATAATAAACCTGAATAAACCCCAAACAAACCCTAAAAGCCCTCATAAACCATAAATAAAGCCAAATAAACCCTAACAAACCTTAACACACCATAATAACCCCTAATAAAACCCTACAAAGGCCTAATGAAGAAAAAAATGCTAGTATACCTTAAAAAATCCCTAGAAACTCTGATAAACTCTAATATTACCTAATAAACCCTAAAAATGCTCACAAACAATAAAAAAACTATCAGAAAAAATAAAAATGCACTATATTACATAAAAAGTCATAAAAACACTAATATAACCTAATAAAGACAAAAAACACTAATATACCTTAAAAATACCTTGAAACCCTAATAGCCCATAATAAACTCTAATATAACCCAAGAAACCCCAAAATGCTCACAAAAAAAAACAAAATGCTCACAAAAAATTAAAGCACGCTGTATTATCTAGAAAGACCTAATAAACACTAATATAACCTAATAAAACAAAAAAAACTAATAAACCTGTAACAAACCCTAATAAACTGTAAAAATCCCTAATAAACCCTAATAAAAATGAATAAACCCTAATAAACCCCTAAAAATACCTTCTCAACCCTAATAAACCTTGACACATCATAACAAAACCAAATAAAACCCAACTAAACCCCAATAAAAAAACAAAAACAAAAACAAACCATTAAAAAGCCCTAGAACCCCTATTAAACCATAATAAATTCAAATAAAAGCTAATAAACCATTAAAAATGCTCCCAAACACTAGAAACATGCAAATAAAACCTAAAAATTCATAAAAACCCCCCATATATATTAAAAAACTAAAAAACACTCATATACCCTAATAAAACAACTAACAAACCCGAGTAAACCCTAAAAATCCCTAACAAACCCTAATAAATCGTACTCAACCCTAATAAACCCTAATAAAACCTTAAATATACCGACTCAACCCTAATAAAACCCTAAAAATACCTACTCAACCCTAATAAACCTTAACACACCATAATAAACCATAATAAACCCCACTAAACCCTAAAGATTGAAAATATACCATTAAAATGCACTAAAACCCCTAAAACCCCTAATAAATGCTAATAAAACCTAACAAAGCTTAAAAGCGCTAATAAACCCGAATAAACACCACTAAACACTAAGAAACCCTAATATACCCTCTTAAAAATCAATAAACCATAATGAACCATAATATACCCTAATAAATCTTAAACATACCCAAATATAGCATAAAATACCATAATATACCCTAATAATCCCAAATCAATCATAGTAAAACCCAAAAAATACCTAATAAACCCTAATAAACCTTGACACACCATAATAAACCCTAATAAAATTCTAATAACCCCTGCCAGACCCTAAAAAAATGCTAATATACCATTAAAAACCCCTAAAACCCTAACAAACCATAATAAATGTTAATAACACCAAAAAATCCTAAAAAATGATAGTAAACCCAAAAAATACCTCTAATAATAATTTTAGTAATAATGCACGTGCATGTGCATATGCATGTGCAATGTTTAAATAATAAATCATAACGCATGTGCATGTGCCTATACATGTTCATTTGCATGTGAATGATAATAAATAATAAATTATAGATAATAACGCATATGAATTGCATGTGTATGTGCATGTGCATGTGAATGATAATAAATAATAAATAATAACTCACATCCAAGTAAATGTGCATGTGCATGTGCATGGTAATAAACAAAAAATAATAACAAAGTTTAGATGAATTTTCATTTTCATGTGAATGATAATAAATAATAAATAATAACACATGTGATCATAGAATAACACCAGTGAATTGCGTGTTCACATGCATGAGAATAAATAATAATAACACATGTGATAATAGAATAACGCAAGTCCATTGCATTTTCATGTGCATGGAAATAAATAATATATAATAACGCACATCTATGTACATTTACATGTAATGATAATGATAATGATGCATGAACGTGCATGGTAATAATTAATATATAACAATGCACGTGCATGTGCATTTGTATTTGATGATACTACTACTACAATAATAATAATAATAATAATAATAATAATAATAGAATAACGCAAGTGCATTGCATGTGCACTTGCACAGTAGTAAATAATAAATAAATAATAGTAAATAAGAACGCACATGCATGTGCATGTGCATTTACATTTATAATAATATTAATAATACTAATTGTAATAATAATTACAATAAAAACGCATGCATGTGCATGGTAATAAAAAATAACGTGCGTGCATTGCATTTTCATGTGATGAGGATGCCGATGATAATAATAATAATATTATTGTTATTAATATTAATAATAACAACACATGTGATAATAGAATAATGCACGTGCATTGAATGTGCATGTTTATGTATTTTCATGTGCATTTTCATGTGTGCATTGCATGTGCACGTGCATGGTAATATAAAATAAATAATAATGCAGGTGCACGTGAATGTGCATGTGCATGAGATGATGATAATAATAATAATAATAATAATAATAATAATAATAGTTATAATAATAATAATAACAACAAAAATGCATGTGATAATAGAATAACGGACGTGCATTGCATTTGTAGTGCATGATAATAAATAAAAACTCGTAGCGCACATGAAGATAATAATAACAATAATAGCAATATTAATAATAACAATGCATGTGATAATAGAATAATGCACATGTATTGAATGTCTGCGTGTGTGGTAATAAATAATAATGCACGTGCATTTTCATTTTCATTTCATGATAATACCAAAAATAACAATAATAGTAATAATAACAATAACAATAAAAATGCTTGTGAGAATAAAATAATGTAGGTGCATTGCATCTGCACATGCATGGTAATAAATACTAACGGACGTACATGTGCATTTTCATGTGATGATAATAACAATAATAATAATATTAATAATAATAATAATAGTAACAACAACAATAACATATGCACATGCATGGAAATAAATAATAAATAATAAATAATAAATAATAACGCATGTGCATCTGCATTTGCATGTGACGATAATAATAATAATAATAGTAATAACAATAATGATAATTATAATAATGATAATGATAATAATGATAATGATAATAATGATAATGATAAATATGATAATAATAACGTCTGGGATAATAGAATAAAACACATCCTAACAAACCCTAACAAAAACAAACAAACCCTAACAACCACTAATAACCCCGAAGAACCACTAATAAACCCAAATAACACCAGAAACCCACTATTAAACCCTAAAACCCTAATAGACACTAATAAATCATAATAACCTGTAATAAAACCTAAAAACCCCTATTAGACTCTAATAAATGCTACAAAAGCCCTAAAACCCCTAATATACAATAAAAACACTATTGATCCATAACAAATTCTAATAATCACTAAAAACCCTAACAAACTCGATAAAACACTACAAAACCTCTAAATAATAGCCTACAAAACCCTAAAACCCGCTAATAAACCCTAAAAAAAACCTTATAACCCCATAATAAATCTTAACAAACCCTAACAACCCCAAATAAATCCTAACAAATCCTAACAATGCCAAATAAATCATAACAAACAGAAACAAACCATAACAAACCCCTAACAAACCGCAATAAACCCTAACAAAGCAAAATAAACCCTAATAAATCATAATAAACCCAAATACACATTACTAAACCCTAATAAATAAAATAAACCCTTATAAATCCCAAATAACCCTAGAAAAGGTTGATAAACCCTAGAAAAAGCTATTAAGGCCTACAAAAGCCCAATAAATCCCTAATATACTATAAAAATGCTAATAAACCGTAAAAAATCCTAAAGAACACTAATAAACCCTAAAAACCCTAATAAACCCAAAAGAACCATAATAAACTCCAAAGAACACTAAAAAACCATAAAGAACCCAAAAAACGCGAAAACACATTACACAAACCCTGAAAACTGCTACAATACCCAAACAAACCCTAAAACACACTAAAACCCCTAACAACCCCTATTAATCTTGAAAAAACAAATAAAACCTTAAAACCCCCAAAAAACATCGAAAACCCATCAATTACCATAAAAACAATAAATACCCGTTAATAACCCTTAAAAACCCTAAAAACCACTACAAACCAAAAACATCCATTAAAACACTAAAAAAGGAAACAAATAGATACATAAACCCAAAAAATGTTATATAAACCCTAGAATGCAACATAAACCCAAAAAACACAACATAACCCAAAAAACGCAACATAAACCCAAAAAACGCTACATAAACCCATAAAACACAACTTAAACCCTAGAACTGTAACATAAACCCTAAATAGCGCAACATAAACATTAAAAAATGCTACATAAAACCTAAAAACACAACATAAACCCTAAAAACACTACATGAACCCTAAAACGATACCTAAACCCTAAAAAATGAAACATAAATTCTACATCACCCCTAAAAACGCTACATAAACCCATAAAACGCAACATAAACTCTAAAAAATGCTACATAAAACCTAAACTCTAAACACGCTACATAAACCCAAAAAACATTACATAAACCCTAAAAATTGATACATAAAACCTAAAACTGCTAACTAAACCCTAAAAGCGCTATATAAACACTAAAAATGCTACATAAACTCAAACAACACTACACAAATACTGAAAAATTCTACAAAAACCCTAAAGATGCTTCAAAACCCTCAAAAATATTAAACCCTAATATACCATAATATAAAAAATTAAACCCGAATAAACCCCTAATAAACTCTAATAATCCCTAAAAACGCCTTATAATCCCTAAAAACCCAAAGATACTCTACTCAACTCAAATAAAACCTTGAAAATACATAATAAACCCTAATAAATTATAATAAAACCTATAATCCTTAAAAACATGGTAAGAAAACATAAACAACTCTAACCAACCCTAATAGACACTAATAAACAATAATAAACCATAATAAACCCCAAACAAACCCTAAAAATCCCTAATAAACCATAAATAAATGCAAATAAACCCTACTCAACCCTAACAAACCTTAACACACCATAATAACCCCTAATAAAACCCTACAAAACCCTAATAACGAAAACAAACGCTAGTAAACCTTAAAAAATCCCTAGAAACCCTAATAAACTCTAATATAGCCTAATAAACCCTAAAAACGCACAAAAACAATAAAAAAATGATCACAAACAATAAAAACATGCTATATTACCTAAAAATACCTAAAAACACTAATATAACCTAATAAAGACAAAAAAAGCTAATATACATTAAAAATACCTAGAATCCATAATAAACCATAATAAACTCTAATATAACCTAAGAAACCCTAAAAACACTCACAAACAAAAAACGCTCACAAACAATAAAAACGCTATATTATCTAAAAAGACTTAACAAACACAAATATAACCTAATAAAATAAAAAAAGTAATAAACCCATAACAAACCCAAATAAACCCTAAAAATCCCTAATAAACCCTAATAAAAACTAATAAACCCTAATAAACCCATAATAAAACCCTAAAAATACTTTCTCAGCCCTAATAAACCTTGACACACCATAGTAAAACCTAATAAAACCAAACTAAACCCCAATAAACAAAAAAACGTAAACAAACCATTAAAAAGCCCTAGAAACCCTAATAAACCATAATAAATTCTAATAAAACCTAATAAACCATAAAAAAATGCCCACAAACACTAAAAACATGCAAATAAAAGCTAAATAGTCCTAGAAACACCTCATATATAATAACAAAAACTAAAAAACCCTCATATACCCTAATAAAAACACTAAAAAACCCTAGTAAACCATAAACTCCCTAACAAACCCTAATAAACACTACTCAACCCTAATAAACCAAAATAAAACCCTAAAGATACCTACTGAACCCTAATAAAACCAAAAAATACCTACTCAACCCTAATAAACCTTAACACATTATAATAAACCATAATAAACCCCAATAACCCTAAAAACACAAATATACCATTAAAAATCCCTAAAAACCCTTATAAATTCTAATAAAACCTAACAAAGCTTAAAAGCAGTAATAAAATCTAATAAACACTACTAAACCCTAAAAAACCCTAAAAACCCTCTTAAAAATTAATAAACCATAATGAATGATAATAAACCCTAATAAATCCTAAACATATCCAAATATAACATAATACACCATAATATGCCCTAATAAACCGAACTCAATCCAAATAAAATGCTCAAAATACATAATAAACCCTAATAAAACTTAATACACCACAATAAACCCTAATAAAATCCAAATAACCCCCACTAAACCCTAAAAAATTCTAATATACCATTAAAACCCCTAAAACCGATACAAATCATAATAAATGTTAATAACACCTAAAAATTCTAAAAAAAGCTAGTAAACCCTAAAAATTCCTCAAAAATTAATAAGAGTAATAATGTACATGCATGTGCATATGAAACCCTTAAAATCTTAAAAACCCCTAGCAAACTCTAAAAACCCTAAAAACCTAAAAACCACTAAAAATGCTAAAAAACACTAAAAATCCTAAAAATGCCTAACAAAACCCTAACCAACCCTTTGAAACCCTTAAAACCCTAAAACCCCTAACAAACTCTAAAAACCTCAAAAAACCCTAATACACCCTAAAGAACCCTAAAAACCCTAAAAACACTAAAGAAACTTAAAGAACCACTAAAGCCACTAACAACGCTGCATAAACCCTATCAATTGCTACAAAAACTCTAAAAATGCTTCAAAACCCACAAAATGCAAAAACAAAACCCAAAAAATGCTAAAATAACCCTAACAAAGCATAAAAAATCCAAAGAAACCCATAAAACCCAAAAAACGCATCAAACCCCAAACTAATCAAAGAAACTGTAACAAACCCTAAAAACCCTAACAAAACCTAAAAAACCCTAACAAACACTAATAAGCCCTAAGAACCACTAATAAACCCTAATAAACCATAAAACCCACTATTAAACCCTAAAAACCTAATAAACACTAATCAATCGTAATAATCTGTAAAAAACCCTAACAAACTCTATTAAACCCTAACAAATGATAAAAAGCCCTAAAACCCATAATATAAAATAAAAAACACCATTAAACCATAATAAACCCTAATAATCACTAAAAACCCTTATAAACCTGACAAAATGCCTCAAATATCTCCAAATAATAGCCTACAAAACCCTACAACCCACTAATAAACCGTAAAAAAACCTAATAACCCAAATATAAATCGTAACAAACCCTAAAAACCCCAACTAAATTGTATCAAATCCTAATAATGCCAAATAAATCTTAACAAACTAAAACAAACCATATCAAACCCCTACCAAACCCCAATAAACCCTAACAAATCATAATAAACCCTAATACATCGTAATAAACCCAAATACATGTTACTAAACCCTAATAAATAAAATAAACCCTAATAAACCCTAATAAATCTTAGATAACCCTAAAAGGGGTTGATAAACTCTAGAAAAAGCTATAAATGCCTACAAAAGCCCAATAAAACCCTAATATACAATAAAAACGATAATAAACTGTAACAAATCCTAAAGAATACAAATAAACCCTAAAGAACACTAATAAACCCTAAAAACCATATTAAACTCCAAATAGCACTAAAAAACCCTAAAGAACCCAAAAAATGCTAAAACGTATTATATAAACCCTAAAAACCGCTACAATAACCAAACAAACCCAAAAAAACAATAAAAAACCATAACAACCCCTATCAATCCCAAAAAAAATAAATAAACTAATAAAACCCGCCAAAAACCATTAAAAAGCCATCAGAAACCAAATAAAACCATAAACACCCGTTAACAAACTTTAAAACCCTAAAAAACACTACAAACCATAAACGACCATTAAAACCCTAAAAAAGGATTCAAATAGATACATAATCCCTAAAAACATTACATAAACCCTAAAAAATGCAACAAAACATGAAAAACGCAACATAAACTAAAAAACAGAACAGAATCCCCCAAAACACTACATAAACCCTAAAGTACTACATAAACCCTAGAACTGTAACATAAACCCTAAAAAACACAACATAAACCCTAAAAAATGGAACATAAACATTAAAAACACAACATAAAACCTAAAAACGCAATATAAACCATAAACACACTACATGAACCCTAAATATGTTACATAAACCCTAAAAAATGCAACATAAACACTACATCACCCTTAAAAACGATACATAAAGACAGAAAACGCAACATAAACCCTAAAAATGCTACATAAAAGCTAAATCCTAAACACGCTACATAAACCCTAAAATGTTACATAAACCCTAAAAATGATACATAAAACCTTAAACCACTAACTAAACACTAAAAATGATACATAAACATTGAAAATTCTACATAAACACTAACAATTCTATAGAAACACTAAAATATTCTACAAAAACTCTATAGACGCTTCAAAACCCTCAAAAATATTAAACTCTAATATACTATAATATAAAACATAAAACCATAATAAACCCCTAATAAACCACTAAAGAACTGCTAAAGCCACTAATAATGCTACAAAAACCCTAATAATTGTTAAAAAAACCAAAAAATGCTTCAAAACCCACAAAACGCAACAAAACCCCAAAAAATGCTAAAATAACCCTAACAAAGCATTAAAATCCAAAAACACCCATAAAACCCAAAAAAATGCATAAAACCCCAAAACAACTCAAACAAACTGTAACAAACCCTAAAAACCCTAACAAAACCTAACAAACCCTAACAACCACTAATAACCCCTAAGAACCACTAATAAACCCTAATAACCCCTAAAACCCACTATTAAAACCTAAAAACCTTAATAAACACTAATAAATCGTAATAACCTGTAATAAACCCTAACAAACTCTATTAGACTCTACTAAACTCTACAAAATTCCTAAAACTCCTAATATTCAATAAAAACACTATTAAACCATAATAAACCCTATTAATCACTAAAAACCCTAACAAATCTGATAAAATGCTACAAAAACCTCCAAATAATAGCCTATAAAATCTTACAACCCACTAATAAACCCTAAAAACCCTAATAACCCCAAAATAAATCATAAAAAACCCTTAAAACCCCAAATAAATCGTAACAAATCCTAACAATGCCAAATAAATCATAACAAACTGAAACAAACCATAACAAATCCCTAATAAACCGCAATAAAACCTAACAAAGCGTAATAAACCCTATTAAATCGTAATAAACCCAAATACATGTTACTAAATCCAAATAAATAAAATAAAACTTATTAAAACCTAATAAATCCTAAATAACCCTAAGAAGGTCGATAAACCCTAGAAAAAGCTATTAATGCCTAGAAAAGCCCAATAAAACCCTAATATAAAATAAAAAATGCTAATAAACTGTAAAAAATCCTAAATAACACTAATAAGCCCTAAAGAACCCTAATAAACCCTAAAGAACCATATTAAACTCTAAAGAACAATTAAATACCCTAAAGAACCCAAACAAATGCTCAAACACATTATATAAACCCTAAAAACTGCTACAATACCCAAACAAACCCTAAAACACACTAAAAAACCCTAACAACCCCTATCAATCTCAAAATAACTTATTATACCATAAAAACCACCAAAAACCATTAAAAATCCACCAAATACCATAAAAACCCTAAACACCCATTTACAACCCTTAAAAACCCTGAAAACACTACAAACCATAAACAACCCTTAAAAATCTAAAGAGGCTTCAAATAGATACATAACCCCTAGAAACATTACATAAACCCTAAAAATGAAACAAAAACCCTAAAATGCAACATAAACCAATAAATGCAACATAAACCCAAAAAACGCTACATAAACCCTAAAAGCACTACATAAACCCAAGAACTGTGACATAAACTCAAAAAAAACGAAACATAAACCCAAAAAAACACATAATAAACATTAAAAAGCGCTACATAAAACCTAAAAACATGATATAAACCCTAAAACACCCCATGAACCCTAAAAACATTATATAAACCATAAAAAAGGAAATATAAATGCTACATCCCCCATAAAAATGCTACATAAACCCAGAAAACGCAACATAAACCCAAAAAAATGCTACATAAAACCCAAACCCTAAACATGCTACACAAACCCTAAAAATGTTACATAAACCCTAAAAATGATACATAAAATCTAAAATCACTAACTAAACCCTAAAAATGCAACATAAACACTAAAAATGCTACATAAACTCTAACAACGCTACACAAACCCTAAAAAATTCTACAACACCCTTAAATATGCTTTAATACACTCAAAAATATTAAAACCTAATATACCATAATATAAAAAATTAAACCCTAATAAACCCCTAATAAACTCTAATAATCCCTAAAAACACCTTATAATCCCAAAAATCAAAAGAAACTCTACTCAACCCTAATAAAACCCCAAAAATACCTAATAAACCCTAATAAATGATAATAAAAACTAATAAACCCTAAAAACATTATGAAACCCTAAACAACCCTAACCAACCCTAATAGACACTAATAAACACTAATAAACCCTAATAAACCCCAAACAAACCCTAAAAGCCCTAATAAACCAAAAATAAATCCAAATAAACCCTACTCAACCCTAACAAACTTTAACACACTATAATAACCCCTAATAAAACCCTACAAAACCCTAATAAAGAAAAAAAGCCAGTATACCTTAAAAAATCGCTAAAAACCCTCATAAACTCCAATTTAACCAAATAAACCCTAAAAATGCTCACAAACAATAAAAAAACAGTCACAAACAATAAAAACGCGCTATATTACCTAAAAAGACCTAAAAACACTAATATAACCTAATAAATACAAAAAATGCTATTGTACCATAAAAATCCCTAAAAACCCAAATAAACCATAATAAACTCTAATATAACCAACGAAACGCTAAAACCCTCACAAACAAAAACAAAATGCTCACAAACAATAAAAACACACTATATTTTCTAAAAAGACCTAACAACCACTAATATAACCTAATAAAACAAAAAAACTATTGAACCCATAACAAACCATAATAAGCCCTAAAAATCCCTAATAAACCCTAATAAAAATGAATAAACACTAATAAAACCCTAATAAAACCATTAAAATACCTTCTGAACCCTAATAAACCTTGACACACATTAACAAAACCTAATAAAACCCAAATAAACCCCAATAAACAAAAAAAATGCAAATAAACCATTAAAAATCCCTATAAACCCTAATAAACAATAATAAATTCAAATAAAAGCTAATAAACCATTAAAAATTATGAATAACACTAAAAACACGCTAATAAAACCTAAAAAGTCCTAAAAAACCCCTCATATATTTTAACCAAAACCAAAAAACACTCATATACCCTAATAAAAACACTAACAAACCTTAGTAAACCCTAAAAATCCCTAACAATCCCGAACAAACCATACTCAACTCTAATAAACCCTAATAAAACCTTAAGGATACCGAATCAGCCCTAATAAAACCCTAAAAATACCTACTCAACCCTAATAAACCTTAACACACCATAATAAGCCATAATAAACCGCACTAAACCCTAAAAAACGCAAATATACCATTAAAAAGCCCTAAAACCCCTAATAAATGCTTATAAAACATAACAAAGTTTAAAAGTGCTAATAAACCCGAATAAACATTACTAAACACTAAAAACTCTAATATACCCTCTAAAAATTAATAAATCATAATGAACCATAATAAATCCTAATAAATCCTAAACATGCCCAAATATAACAGAATATACCGTAATATACCCTAATAAACCCATCTAAATCCTAATAAAACCCTAAAAATACCTAATAAACCCTAATAAACATTAACACATCATAATAAACACTAATAAAATTCTAATAACACCCACCAAACCCTAAAAAACGCTAATAAACCATTAAAAAACCCAAAAACCCTAACAAACCATAATAAATGTTAACAACACCTAAAAATTCTTAAAAATGCTAGTAAACCCTAAAAATACCTCTAATAATAATAATAGTAATAACACACATGCATGTGCATATATGCATGTTCATTGTTTAAATAATAAATCATAACACATGTGCATGTGCATATGCCTGTGCATTTTCATGTGAATGATTATAAATAATAACACATGTGAATTACATGTGTATGTGCATGTGCATGTGAATGATAATAAATAACAAATAATAACACACATCCAAGTGCATGTGCATGTGCATGGTAATAAACAATAAATAATAACCAAGTCCACATGAATGTGCATTTGCATGTGAATGATAATAAATAATAAATAATAACACATATGATAATAGAATAATGCACATGCATTGCATGTGCACATGCACGAGAATAAATAATAATGACACATGTGATAATAGAATAACGCTAGTGCATTGCATTTTCATGTGCATGATAATAAATATATATAATAACGCACGTGCATGTGCATTTACATGTAATGATAATGATAATGATGCATGCACATACATGGTAATAAATAATAAATAACAATGCACATGCATGTGAATTTGTATTTGATGATACAGACAATAATAATAATAATAATAATAATAATAATAGAATAACGCAAGTGAATTTCATGTGCACGTGCATAGTAGTAAATAATAAATAAATAAGAATAAATAAGAATGCACATGCATGTGCATGTGCATTTACATTTGATGATAATATTAATAATACTAATTGTAATAATTATAATAATAACGCATGCACGTGCATGGTAATAAATATTAAATATCAACGCACATGCATGTGAATTTTCTTGTGATAATGATAATAATAATAATAATAATAATAATGTGATAATAATAATAATAATAACATAATAATATAAGTGCATTGCATATGAACATGCATGGTAATAAATAATAAATAATAACGCACGTGCATCTAAATTTGCATGTGATGATAGTAATAATAACAACAGTAGTAATAATAGTAGTAGTAGTGGTGATAATAGTAGTAGTACCAATGCATGTGATAATAGAATATTGCATGTGTATTACGTGATCACATGAATGGTAATAAATAATAACTCCCGTGCATTTCATTTTCATGTTATGATAATGATGATGATGATAATAATATTATTATTATTAATATTAATAATAACAATGCATGTGATAATAGAATAGCGCACCTGCATTGAATGTGCTTTTATGTGAATTTTCATGTGCATTTGCATATGATGATAATAAAAATAACAACAACAACAAAAACAACAACGACCACAATAATAATAATAACAATAATAATAACAACGCATTTGATAATAAAATAACGTGTGTGCATTGCATGTGCACGTGCATGGTAATAAAAATATAATAATAACGCCCATGCATGTGCATGTGCATGTGGATGATATGATGATCATAATAATAATAATAACAGTAATAATAAGTTATAGTTGTTTGAAAAAATAGCAGAGAGGACAAAAATGCTAGAAATGGGGTCTCGAAAAACCTAACAAATCACATATTCATTGAAAAAGGCATAACTTCTTCTTCGAGTATCCATTTCCACTCTGATAATAGTCAAATTCAATCTCATGGAATGAACTACGATAAAAATAGGTTTCGAAGGCCGAACAGACAAACAAATCAGATGTTATGACCATTTTATGAAAAATTTTAACAGGGATCCATACACGGAAATGGAGTTTTGGAGGGTTTCTGATGGGTTTCAGGTTTTTTAGTTTTTTAAACATGACTTGAACTATGTTCAAGTCATATTTCGGTGTAGATCTCTTCGGTACTTTCGATTTGATATGTGGTAGAGCTAAAACTGACAACCGGAACAAAAGTTATGGCCGTTTGAAGTTGGACTTTTTTTTGGAGTGGTATAACTAATACATCTTATATTTCTTTGATCTTCTCGTAGTTTGTACTAAAGTTAGTCCTCACTCATCTCATGAGATTCAATTTGACTGGTCACAGTTCTCAAATGGACACCCAAAGGAGATATTGTGCCTATTTTAGTGAGTTGCAGGTTTCTTAGGTTTTTAGGTGCTAGGGGAGTTACTCAATTGAAAACAACAATAAATTCTGCTACGTGTGTTCATTTTGGGTATACCACATATCAAATAGAAGATTTTGAAAAGATACACACTCTAGTAACCACTGGAACCCTTTCTGACATTCTTCAATTCCCCAAAAGACCCCAAATCCATTTGGATGGTTAAAAGACTGTCTTCTGGTGTTTGTTTCGCAATAACTTCTTCTATTGGGGTCTTTTTTGCCTCTACCACATATCAAATCAAATCTTGAAACAATACCTACACTCCTATAACCACTGAAGCACCTTATAACATCCTTGAAGGCCCAAAAAGTTACACAAACCCTCCAAAATACTATAACTTCTACTCTAGGAGTCTGTTTTGCCTCTACCATATATCAAAACAAAGCATTTGACTAGATCTACACATATGTGACCAATAGGAACACCTTATCACGTTCTTAAAGACCCAAAAGGTCCTTATGTCCTTCAAATTCCCATAACTTCTGCTATGGGTGTCTCTTTCACCTCTACCACATATCAAATTGAAGTTTGCGACTAGCTCTACACATCTATGCCAACCATAAACAACTAAATAACCCTAACAAACCATGAATAACTGCATAAAAACTAAAAATAATTAAAGACTATACAAAACCCTAAAAAACCCTAACAATCCTTAACAAATCCTAACAAACACTAACATTCCCTAACAAACCCTAACAAACCCTAACAAACCCCAAAAAACCCTAAAAAATATAACAAACCCTATCAAACCCCAAGAATCACTCAGAAACCCCAATAATCCCAAAAAACCTTTAAGAAACCCTGAAAACCCCTAATAAACCATAAAAAATTCTAACAAAACTCTATATCCCTTAAAAATCACTAAATGATGGAAGCACACTCCCCCGGCTCTCCCTCTCATTCGCCTCTCCTAGTGTTTCCCCTGGATTCTTATTGGGGACACGACCATGGATCCACGCTTCATCCTTACTCTCAGTAAAGCACTACTGTAAATAAGGCCATTAGCGACCGCCATTGGCGGTCGCTAAAGGTCTTTAGCGGCCGCGCAGCGACCGCCATTGGCGGTCGCTGTTGCCTTGTCGCTAGAGGCCTTGAGCGACCGCTTGGCGGTCGCTGAAGGCCCTCTGCCGGGCACCCTATAGCGACCGCCAAGCGGTCACTGAAGGCCCTCTGCCGGGCACCCTATAGCGACCGCCTATGGCGGTCGCTATTCTAAAAAAAAAAATTTAAATTTTTTTTATTGAATTGAATATAAATAAATTAATAAATATATATATATATTCATATATATACTATTAAATACAATATTTTAAATATATATATATATATATATAATATTTTAAATGTTTTAATATATATTTAATATATATATAATATCAAATCATTGTGCTATAATAATTTAAAAACTTCGATTCAAGAAATAATCTCATTTCAGGTCGTTCGGAGCACGTTTGCTCCGAATGGGACCACTGCACGCCGTTTTGGTGTTTTATAGCGCCGGAAACGCGTTTCTGGCCGCCGTGGTCACACGGAACCTCCGAATGAGGTGCCGTCTGGCCGACCATTTCACAATTCACGCCCCGGATGTTGTCGTACGGTTTCGTGGCATTCGGAGGTCGTTCGGGTTGTTTTGACCCCCCAACGCGCCATTTCAGCGCGCGCCGCGCTGCTGAAAACGACACAATCGGACGTGCCACGCGCACCGCACCTCCGATAGACGTGCGGCCTCCTCCTGCATCTCAGGAATAATATTTCTATCGTTCCCGTGCGGTTTCAGGTCGTTCGGAGCACGTTTGCTCCGAATTGGACCGCCGCACGCCGTTTTGGTGTTTTAGGGCGCCGGAAACGCGTTTCCGGCCGCCGCGGTCACACGGCACCTCCGAATGAGGTGCCGTCTGGCCGACCATTTCACAATTCACGCCCTGGATGTTGTCGTACGGTTTCGTGGCATTCGGAGGTCGTTCGGGTGGTTTTGACCCCCCAACGCACCATTTCAGCGCGCGCCGCGCTGCTGAAAAGGACACAATCGGACGTGCCGCGCGCACCGCACGTCCGATGGACGTGCGGCCTCATCCTGCATCTCAGGAATAATATTTCTATCGTTCCTGTGCAGTTTCAGGTCGTTCGGAGCACGTTTTCTCCGAATTGGACCACCGCACGCCGTTTTGGTGTTTTAGGGCGCCGGAAACGCGTTTCCGGCCGCCGCGGTCAAACGGCACCTCCGAATGAGGTGCCGTCTGGCCGAACATTTCACAATTCACGCCCCGGATGTTGTCGTACGGTTTCGTGGCATTCGGAGGTCGTTCGGGTGGTTTTGACACCCCAACGCGTCATTTCAGCGCGCGCCGCGCTGCTGAAAACGACACAATCGGACGTGCCGCGCGCACCGCATGTCCGATGGACGTACGACCTCCTCCTGTATCTCAGGAATAATATTTCTATCATTCTCGTGCGGTTTCAGGTCGTTCGGAGCACGTTTTCTCCGAATGGGACCGCCGCACGCCGTTTTGGTGTTTTATGGCGCCGGAAACGCGTTTCCGGCCGCCGCGGTCACATGGCACCTCCGAATGAGGTGTCGTCTGGCCGGCCATTTCACAATTCACGCCCCGGATGTTGTCGTACGGTTTCGTGGCATTCGGAGGTCGTTCGGGTGGTTTTGACCCCCCCAACGCGCCATTTCAGCGCGCGCCGCGCTGCTGAAAAGGACACAATCGGACGTGTCGCGCGCACCGCACGTCCGATGGATGTGCGGCCTCATCCTGAATCTCAGGAATAATATTTCTATCGTTCCCGTACGGTTTTAGGTCGTTAGGAGCACGTTTGCTCCGAATTGGACCGCCGCATGCCGTTTTGGTGTTTTAGGGCGCCGGAAACGCATTTCCGGCCGCCGCGGTCAAACGGCACCTCCGAATGAGGTTCTGTCTGGCCTACCATTTCACAATTCACGCCCCGGATGTTGTCGTACGGTTTCGCGGCATTCGGAGGTCGTTAGGGTGGTTTTGACCCCCCAACGCGCCATTTCAGCGCGCACCGCGCTGCTGAAAACGACACAATCGGACGTGCCGTGGCGCATCGCACGTCCGATGGACCGTGCGGCCTCCTCCTGCATCTCAGGAATAATATTTCTATCGTTCTCGTGCGGTTTCAGGTCGTTCGGAGCATGTTTGCTCCGAATGGGACCGCCGGATGCCGTTTTGGTGTTTTTATGGCGCCGGAAACGCGTTTCCGGCCGCCGCGATCACACGGCACCTCCGAATGAGGTGACGTCTAGCCGTACATTTTACAATTCACTCCCCGGATGTTTTCGTATGGTTTCGTGGAATTCTGAGGTCGTTCGGGTGGTTTTGACCCCCCAACGCGCCATTTCATCGCGCGCCGCCGCTGCTGAAAACGACACAATCGGACGTGCCGCGCGCACCGCACGTCCAATGGATTTGCGGCCTCCTCCTGCATCTCAGGAATAATATTTCTATCGTTCCCGTGCTGTTTCAGGTCGTTCGGAGCACGTTTTTCTCCGAATTGGACCGCCGCACGCCGTTTTGGTGTTTTAGGGCGCCAGAAACGCGTTTCTGGCCGCCGCGGTCAAACGGCACCTCCGAATGAGGGTGCCGTCTAGGCGATGATTTCAAAATTCACGCCCCGGATGTTGTTGTACGGTTTCGTGGCATTCGGAGGTCGTTCGGGTGTTTTGACCCCCCAACGCGCCATTTCAGCGCGCGCCGCGCTGCTGAAAACGACACAATCGGACGTGCCGCGCGCACCACACGTCCGATGACATGAGGCCTCCTCCTGCATCTCAGGAATAATATTTATATCGTTACCGTGCGGTTTCAGGTCTTTCGGAGCACGTTTGCTCCGAATGGGACCACCGCACGCCGTTTTGGTGTTTTATGGCGCCGGAAACGCGTTTCCGGCCGCCGCGGTCACATGGAACCTCCGAATGAGGTGCCGTCTGGCCGACCATTTCACAATTCACGCCCCGGATGTTGTCGTACGGTTTCGTGGCATTCGGAGGTCGTTCGGGGTGGTTTTGACCCCCCAACGCGCCATTTCAGCGCACGCCGCGCTGCTGAAAACGACACAATCGGACGTGTCGCGCGCCACCGCACGTCCGATGGACGTGCCGCCTCCTCCTGCATCTCAGGAATAATATTTCTATCGTTGCCGTGCGGTTTCAGGTCGTTCGGAGCAACGTTTGCTCCGAATGGGACCGCCGCACGCCGTTTTGGTGTTTTATGGCACCGGAAACGCGCTTCTGGCCGCCGCGGTCACACGGCACCTCCGAATGAAGTACCTTCTGGCCGAACATTTCACAATTCACGCCCCGGATGTTGTCTTACGGTTTCGTGGCATTCAGAGGTCGTTCGGGTGGTTTTGACCCCCCCAACGCGCCATTTCAGCGCGCGCCGCTGCTGCTGAAAATGACACAATCGAACGTGCCGCGCGCACCGCACGTCTGATGGACGTGCGGCCTCCTCCTGCATCTCAAGAATAATATTTATATCGTTCCCGTGTGGTTTCAGGTCGTTCGGAGCACGTTTGCTCCGAATTGGACCGCCGCACGCCGTTTTGGTGTTTAATGGCGCCGGAAACGCATTTCTGGCCGCCGCGGTCACACGGCACCTCCGAATGAGGTGCCGTCTAGCCGACCATTTCACAATTCACGCCCCGGATTGTTGTCGTACGGTTTCGTGGCATTCGGAGGTCGTTCGGGTGGTTTTGACCCCCCAACGCGGCATTTCAGAGCGCGCCGCGCTGCTGAAAAGGACACAATCGGGGGGCTGTACGGGGGTGCGGGGGGCTGTACGGGGGTGGTGGGGGGCTGTACGGGGGTGCGGGGGTTGTACGGGGGGTGTCGGGGGGCTGTACGGGGGTGTTGGGGGGGCTGTACGGGGGTGGCGGAGGGCTGTACGGGGGTGCGGGGGGGGGGGGGGGTTTGTACGGGGGGTGCGGGGGGGCTGTACGGGGGTGAGGGGGGCTGTACGGGGGTGGCGGAGGGCCTGTTCGGGGGTGCGGGGGCTGTACGGGGGTGGCGGGGGCCTGTACGGGGGTGGTAGGGGCAGTACGGGGGTGCAGGGGGTTGTACGGGGGTGCGGGGGGGGGGGGGGGGGGGGTTGTACGGTGGTGTCGGGGGGCTGTACGGAGGTGAGGGGGGCTGTACGGGGGTGGCGGAGGGCTGTACGGGGGTGCGGGGGGGGGGGGGTGTACAGGGGTGCGGGGGGCTGTACGGGGGTGAGGGGGGCTGTACGGGGGTGGCAGAGGGCTGTTCGGAGGTGCGGGGGGCTGTACGGGGGTGCGGGGGGGGGGGGGGGGGGGGGGGGCTGTTCGGGGGGTGCGGGGGGCTGTACGGGGGGTGCGGGGGGGCTGTACGGGGGTGGCGGGGGGCTGTACGGGGGTGGCGGGGGCAGTACGGGGGTGCGGGGTGTTGTACGGGGGTGCGGGGGGGCTGTACGGGGTGCGGGGGGCGGTACGGGGGTGCGGGGGGGGGGGGGGGGGGGGGTTGTACGGGGGTGCCGGGGGCTGTATGGGGGTGGCGGGGGCCTGTACGGGGGTGGAGGGGGGCAGTACGGGGGTGCGGGGGGTTGTACGGGGGTGCGGGGGGGGGTTGTACGGGGGTGCGGGGGGCTGTACGGGGGTGCGGGGGGGGGGGGGGGATGCTGTACGGGTGTGCGGGGGGTTGTACGGGGGTGCGGGGGGCTGTACGGGGGTGGCGGGGGGGCTGTACGGGGGTGGAGGGGGGCAGTACGGGGGTGCGGGGGGCTGTACGGGGGGTGCGGGGGGGGTGTACGGGGGTGCGGGGGGGTGTACGGGGGTGCGGGGGGGGGGGGGGGTGGGGGGGCTGTACGGGGGTGGCGGGGGGCTTGTACGGGGGTGGCGGGGGCCTGTACGGGGGTGGCGGGGGGCAGGTACGGGGGTGCGGGGGGTTGTACGAGGGTGCGGGGGGGCTGTACGGGGGTGCAGGGGGGCTGTACGGGGGTCGGGGTGGCTGTACGGGGGTGCGGGGGGGGGGGGGGGGCTGTACTGGGGTGCGGGGGGCTTGTACGGGGGTGCGGGGGGCTCTCCGGGGGTGCAAAGGCCATCCATTGATTACAAAGTGAAAATAAAAGTGATAACATCTAATTAATACATATTTCTTTTATCGATACCATACCGAAATTTATAAAAAAAATATTGGATAATACATAATCTATAATATCAGATTTTATTGATCTGTTTGAATTAGTTCGACTTTTTCAAATGTAGAATCATTCAAGATTATCTGATCAAAAAACTCAATATGTGTATAAAATATTTAAAAGACCACCATGGATGGTAATAATGCATTACTTAAATGAATAAATACAGTACATCAATGTCAACCCTACCAGTAAAACAAAAAACATATCTCGTGAATATATGGTGCGTCACGCGTTGCCATCACTGCTACCTCCTTCTGGTGGGCCAGGTGCCTACAACAAATAAACATTATAAATATTTTAATAACAAAAATAATTTAAATTAAATAAATAAATACAGTATATACCTGCTTCGTATGATCCCCTGTACCATCAGCTCGACGCACATATTCCCGCAGCGCTCTAACCTCAGCTGTCAATTGCGCATTTGTCTCCTCGGAAGCGCGCAGCCGTGCCTCAAAATCTGACATCTGCTGTGTCATATGAGCAACAGCAGGACCGACAACCGCAGCGCGTGACACTACAGAATGAGGAATCCCTGCTCCATAGGTCAAACTATAGCCATGCCCGTCCCGACCAATAATGCGATGAAAGATCTCATCCCGTCACATGGGAAGCTGTCGCTGGTCCTCTGGAAGATGTTCTAACTCAGCTTCAAATTGATCCTGTGAAATATTTAAATATATATAAATATATATATGTTTAATATATATATTTATGTAATTATTGGTAAAGTACAGACACTTACTATCAATGCTGCAACCTATGGATCATTGCGATCACGAGTCCTTATCCACACCGACATTTTATCAGTTGCTGCACCTTGCCCTCGCACCTGTATATTAAAAGAATATAAACACAAAACCATATTAATTAATAAATTAAAAAATTGAATAATATATACCTCATGTCGGATCTGAGACACGTGACGAGTCCCGAGCCTGTGAGCTGGTCCCTGCAACGCTCGATTCTCCGAATGGCGTGTTGACACCTCCTACTTTCAATTCATTCAAATTTCAAACAAATCACATATTCTTGAAAATATATATACAGCAAAAATAATATATACAAACCGCAACACCCTCAGTAGACCAATATGAAACCAAGTCACGCCACTGAGCCGGGAGGACACCTCTCGGGACTTTTTCCAAAATGTCAAGGGCACCCACATTTGGTACCCAGTGGTCCCTCTTCACTTTGCCTTTAGAATCTTTCCACAGCTTACGACATTTGCTCATACCCACGGGACGAAACTCTTCAGGGAATACTTTCAAATTTTGCTTAATGAAAATAATCAAACATATTAGTATTATTTATAAATAGAAAATAAAGTAAAATTATTTTCATACCTGAACCTCCCTCCATAGACGATCTAATGTGTCCGAGGGATAGAAGCCCAATCATGCGTGGTCAATGGAAATCGATGTGGGTCACGTATGATATGACCCAGCTGACGAATAAATGTCGGGGCATTCGGTCCCACGGGATGAAATACCTCATCAAATGGAAACATCTATCGTCGTGTCGGAATTCCATGATAATATGCCACGACCAGGGCCTCTCCTGCGAGAGGAAGAAGCAGCCGAGTCTGATCCTGTTGAAAACAATTTTATATATAAAATTGACAAATGTTATATATATATACTATATATATATATATGTCAATTACATAAAAAATATAGACAATGACATTCAAACATACCTCGAACCTGAGACGTAGATGCCTCAGATGGATGATGTGGATTTTCTGCCTCTTCCCCTGACATGTCTGCAGTCATACAAAATATCAGTAATGAGTCCAAAGTGTTTAAAAGATAAATTGGATTGTTCTTAATAAATCAAACTTGTACAACTATTAATCAAACAAAAAATGGATTGAATAATTAGTTGTGAATGAATTTTAAAAAATCAGAAAGTTAATCAACCTAAATATTTATGACTGAATTAACTTACAAAAGTGAGGATTAAAACTTATAAGGATTTATAAAATGATTAGATAATTTATGATATCCTAGGACATTCTACTGAATAGCGGGAAAACAATTATAACTTTCATTAAGAATGCAAATCGACCGTTTCTCCTTCAACAGCCGCCTCTGACCCATTAAATATCTTCTTCATGTTGAACTACGGTATGTTGATCAAGTTGTTGGTAAACAAACGGAATAGTCTCAAGTTCATCTTCTTCAAATAAAAACACTCCTCGCCGAGACATTTTGACAACAACTTTCCAACTTGGATCCGAAGGCAAAGTAACGAAGAATACTTGTTCCGCTTGTGATGTCAAAATGAAAGGTTCATTCTCAACTCGTTCATTATTTCTGTATAACATATAGTTAAAATTCACCAATGAAAACTAATGTTGATCGACTTTACATCCACGCACTGGATCAACCCAATTACACTTTAACAATATGTACTTCAAACCGTGTGTGTATACAACTTCAATGATGTCTATCAATTGACCATAGTAATAACCAGAATCGACAAAGGGACAACCGATTGCCACTGTTTTGTGTTGCTCGTTTGTCTTCAACATTTTAATGCGAAATCGAAAACCATTAGCATCAATAGCTTTATAACGACGAGCCGTTATAGATGGACCCTCAGCCAGTTGGATAAATACTTCAGGTAGCGTGGGGTCCCCTAACTCCCTCAGCTTACGAACCTACATAATTTATAAAAATCAATACTGATATATGCAGAAAGAATTAGTTTAATACTTCACTCATAATGAAAATCAATTTATACATACATAATCCTTGAACCAATCATGAAATGCCGTATAATGAGATTGTTGAATTTGCGACTCAGTCGCACGATGCATCTCTTCTTTTATCTCATTAATGTGTTTCCCTCAAATGATTACGCGATGTTTAAAAGATCAACTTATGCAAAGAAAAACATGTAAAAGTTATACAAGCACATTGATAAGATACTTACTGCATTAATGGTGAAACTGATGGAGTATTGAACAAGATATATCGATGTGCTTGTATCCACTCGATGTTGTCCATATCAAATGTGGTTCCTTCTCCAACTGGACCATCATGAATCCGAGAGGGCTTATCTAATTTTGTTTCAACATCCGTAAGATATTCTGCACAAAAGGTAGTACACTCATCCATCAAATAACCATTGGCTATTGATGCCTCTGGACGAGCTCTGTTGCGTACAAATCTTTTCAATGTACTCAAATACCGTTCAATAGGATACATCCACCTGAAT